>JAPEVG010000785.1:0-10162 GCA_029747595.1 Trametes cubensis
CAGCGAGCCAGCGGAATCAAGGGTGGCGTGTTAATGCTGTTAAGCTTGTTGCGCCATGCGTGCAGTGTTTGTGTGAGTTGTGGCTGTTCAGCGAGCCAGCGGAATCAAGGGTGTCATATTAATGCTGTTAAGCTTGTTGGGCCAAGCGTGCAGTGTTTGTGTCAGATGTGTGTCCCTTGTCACACCCATTCAGCTTGCAAACTGAATGAAGGGTGTTCTGTTAACATTGTTAAGTTTGTGTCACACATGACATTAAGATGATTGTGTTAATGTTATTATCCTCCCTGTGTTAATGCTTTTCAGCTGATTTTTTTGATACCATCAAGTTTGTAATGCTAATGATATTAAGCTCATTGTGCTGATGATATTAATGTTGTTAATGTTGTTATGCTAATGATATTTAGCTCATCGTGATAACAAGATTAAGCTTATAATGTTCACACTGTTAAACCCTTCACGTTAAGATTGATATGTCTGTCCTGTTAATTCTGTTAAGCTCACCCATCATACATTGAGCTCTCACTTGCAACCAAGAGTGATTTACATTGATTGTTTATTATGTCCTTTTTGTAATGCCATAAAAACATGGTGAGATCAATGATATCAGTTTTATAAAATGTCATGTGTGCTATCCTTGATTTAATGTTCAATCTGATGATCTCATCTTATAACCATTCAAAGTTAGACATCTTGGTACACATTTAACTCACCAAGGACACACATAGTAATTATCAAGAATACAAACTTCATATATTACTTGGATTTTGTAGTTGTTGGACCACTTCTCATATGTGTGAGGCACTTAAACCTCACAAATTGTGTGTACTGGATATAACTACTGAGAATCTAACATGGTGCATACCCCAACATTATGTCTCCATGTTAAGTTCATGTTAGTTACATATCCAGTGGCACATCTGTGGGACACCTTGTAATATGCTAAAGTAACGGCAGGCTCACACTGAGTGGCTCATGGATGTGACAAGGCAAGCCACCTTAGACACACGCTAGTAACTTACTGTATGTACACAAGGGGTTGACAAGCTTGTAACAGACAAGTAAAACGATGGTAATATTCTGTATGAGACCAATATAAGACAAATAGCCACAGCTCTACCTCATATAGTCTATTGTCACGATGGAGTCACAGTGTAACACGTTGTCCCACAGGCCAATGCCCCCAGTGTCGCTTGCGATCTGGACTGCCGTATCAGAACTCCTCGTTGGCGCCAACTCACTAAGAATCCGAGTGCCGTTTCCTGGACGTCTATCAAGAATAACGTTCTCTTCCGCTTTTCTTCAACATTGAGGACTTCCGAATTGTTGTCGTCATCGCTGAATGTACAGATGCGAACTTGAAGGGCTAGGCGTCGGAGGTGAGGGCGGCTGTACGATGAGTACGGATGTGTATTGGGAGATTGGGGCCACAGACATGCAGTCCTTCGGATGTCTACCGCAGTCAAGAGGTTGTATCCCCAGTTATGCGCTAAATCCGTTCTTCAATGCGCAGATGCAAGGACCTTCGAAAGCTCCCGAGCACACGCCTTCTCTGGTTTGAAGGGGGGCCAGCACTGGCGGAAACAACGTCAGAAGCCCGGGAAAAGTCTCTTCCGTCGTCTTGGCCACCGTAAATGAACAACGTCTTGTAGCCGACAGACAACGAGCTTCGTGGCGGCATGGTTATGTAAGTGAGATCTTCCCACCGCGGATCTGTGCTGAACAGGCTCGCAGCCACAGGGCAGCTCACAGCTGTCTCGGATGTTCAATTGTCGGCCTGGTTTCCCATACCGAGCCCGTGGCGAGTATATGGATTCGACGGCATCCCGAGCTCAGGCTGTCAGCCATCATGTCCGCTGGGTGTTATGCGTAGTCTCCTGATCATCCCCCGAGCCAGTCCGACACTGTGGTCCTTTTTGTCAGCGGGTCACGCCAGAGCGTACAGTGATCTCACTGCTGCGGCTGAGTGTCATACTTCCATACGCACTGGGAACGACGTCCATTTCAACGCGGGCCGTCAGTGCTTCACCCTCCTCGTCGGTGCTGGCGAACGCTTCCCTCTGCTTCTGCCCGCTGCGGATAAGCACTAAGTGGTCTGCTGACGAAGCGTCGAACTCGCGGGCAGCATGTTGTTTCGGTGTCGCACCGTCGCGGCTTTCCACGGTGATGCCTCGTCGGTCTTAGAGTTGTGGACGATCGTTGAAGGTACCCGGCAACACCGGTCATTTTCGACTGCGCAGACTTCTGTGGCTTACATGAGCGAGGAACACGCCTTGGCAGGCAATTCAACGATACCGCCCCTAGCTTCCTCTCTCACGGGCTCAGCACCGTCGGGGGCCCGACACTCCCTGATGGCCTGATTGCTTGATGCTGAACCCTGGAACGTCAGGACGGTACTGAACGCGAACGAGCAGCTTGAAGGTGCTGCGGACCTTATGGTGGCTGAAAACGTCACCGATTTATTGGAAAGTCACTCGAGCACGTGGAGCAGAAGGCTCCTATCTGACTGCCCTGGGAACGCGGAAGCACACACAGATTTTGAGGCATTTTCGATCGAGGCATCATCCAATCCCGACCGGGCGTGGTTCCGCGACCCAAACAACGCCGTCTCGGTCAATTCCTCGGATTTGTAAGTCTGATCGCTTTTCGTGTTGTCTCCTGGCAGTTACGCTGAAACTCCCGGAAGATGGACTGCGGACGACCGCATCCATGACATGTGTTGGCGTATGAAGCCAGCCTCCCTTCTTGCGGTTGGTATGTGCCAAATGCGCGCGAAAGTTCTCACTGTGAGAGGCGATTAAGCCTCGACAATGCACCATATCTCTGTTCACGGGGGAACTAGAACACCCGTCCAGGGATCTGTGAAACGCGGTAGGCGAGTCCTGTGCGAACATCTGTCCTCATATTCACTCCGCTAAAAACAACGCGGGGCGTGCTAGGAGACGAATCCGATGGTGATTGGATGTCGCGATATCCAGGGCGCGGTCTGCCGCTCCACCACCACCATTGGTCCATATGCCGCTTTACTCACGCACCTTTCATCGTCTCATCGTAGGACAGACACAGCCGTAGCTGCGCATTCCAAACGGAGCGGGCCCCGAGGGAGGTTGCGGACTTGCAGCCTGAACCTCCTGCCAAATGCTGGAGGGTTATAAGGAGACGATTCCCTCGCTCGTACTTCCCCTCACCGTTTGCCAGTAGGCTGTTATTCCCGGACCACCTCCATTCTCCGCCCTCGCTTGACCGCCACCGAGCAGCAGCCCAACCAAAATGTTCTCGACCGCCTTCGCCCTTACTCTCCTTCCTCTGCTCGCGGTGGCCAACCCCCAGTATGGCTACAACCCCGCCCCTGCGCCCACGTCTTCCAACTCGGCGGCGGCGTCTGTACCCACTGCGCCCCCAAGCACCGCAGGCCAAGTGAACGTGAGTCCGAGCACGTAGGCGCGACAGAAGACAAAGGTTCATGTGGTGCTCTGTCCATAGATTCAAGTCGCTGCCGGTGGCAACTTCGTCTTCAGCCCAGCCAACGTCACTGCATCCAACGGGACGCTTGTGACTTTCTTCTTCCCAGAGTGAGTGTCACCAACCTGTTGCTTGGCATCGGCAGCTCAGCTCAGCTGACATCTCTATCAGCGCGGGCCTCACGCACTCGGTCACGCAGGGCGACTTCGCCAACCCTTGCGAGCCCATCGCCGCACAAAACGGTCAGAGCGGCTTCGACTCCGGCCTCCAGGCGGGTGTCCAGTTCACCCTTAACGTGACGAACGACCAGATCCGTACGTGCAGTCCTTCCCTTCGCCTTGATTGAGAAGCTCAACTTGTCATGTGTAGCCATCTACTTCTTCTGCAAGCAGCAGACTCACTGCGGTCTGGGCATGGTTGGGTACGTACACCTGCAGATTGAAAGAAGCCCATTGCTTGAACTCTACTGCGTAGCTCGATCAACGCTCCTTCCACCGGCAACACCTTCGACGCCTGGCAAGCGGCCGCCGTCAAGGTTGGCAGCTCAGAACCCGTCGTACGTTTCCCAACATAGATGCCAGTGATGACAAGTCCTAATTCGCGTTCCAATTCTATAGCTCCAAGACAACGGCTTCGTCAGCGGCGGCATTGGAGCCGTTGCGACTGCCGCTCCCACGTCGAGCTCTGGCTCTTCCGGCTCTTCTGGTTCTTCCGGTTCGGGGTCGACGAGCGGTGCAGCGAGCTTGGGTGTCTCGAGCGCGATTGCGACCGCGTTCGGTGTTGCCCTCGCCATGCTCCTCTCTGCATAAGTGTCCGGATAGGTTGGCCTCTGCATTCCTTTCCCGCGTCCGTCGTGATAGACGTGAACTACGTATACGATAATGCCCCGGACATTCAACGCCACGGAATGATTCTCCTCCCCTCCCTCCCCCTAGTGAATGATCGTAGAAACGAGCATGCTCGGGTTCCTGTCTCATGCCATCTCAATATACGTATTGTTATACCCACCTTACTTCGCGTGTGCGCCGCATTGCGCATCAAATCTGTCGGTCATAGCGGGGATGCCAACACTGGCAGTGGCACATCCGTCTTCTGAACCCACCGCCCAGGCCACCGCTACGGAAGCTGAAGCTGAAGGGCGGGCGGCACCAGCGGCCTCGGAACGAATAGACTTGCCTTTTTGAACGCCACACTTGTCCCGGGGTCTCGATCACTGAGACAAGCGCCCATGAGAGCCGCCCTCTCCGCGAGCCTGGATCGGCCCGGGCGTCCAAACAGACTGCTCCGCTTTCCAATTCGCCGTCCCAGCGCTCGCACCACCTTCGCCTCTGCCTCTCTCTGCCTCCACCGTCCTTCCGTTCTCCGCCCTACCCCGAGCTGGCCGGTCTGGACGAAACAGACATCTACAGGAGCGCATTTGAGTCCTGAGCGTTTGCTGTTGGGAAGATGGGTGGTCCGAATCTCGAGGTTTTTAAATTCGCGGTGTACGTCTTCTTCCCGGTCGTGATGCTCGTGCACTACGGCAATCCGGACTGGTACGCGAAGAATGTGCTTCCGGTATGTGAAGATGCATATATGTTCTATGTTCTGCGTCTGAGGCTGACCACGCCGGTTGCTCAGTACAAGGAAAGGATCTTTCCTCCCGAACATAGGCTCAACACGGTATGTGATTCTTCGTGTTCAAGGCTGCACTCTTCGGATTGACCCTGCTTTAGAACCTCCCAACAGACTCTACAACGCTGAAGGAGGAGCTGGCAAAGATCAGAGCCAGGAACCTGGAGCGCAAGGCGCAGCGGGAAGCAGAGGCTGCAGCCGCAGCCGCAGCCGCACAGCAGAAGTGAGGGGTCGGATCTCGTGAGCACTTTCGTCGTATGCCATGACCATCTAGAGACTGAATCGTGGAAGCAGACACTATGCCTTTTCCATCGCACATATCTATATTGCTCTAATAGCTGTCGCTGTCCCGCATTGTATTTCTACGTCTACGCAAGCCACCCCTCATTCTGCCTTGGCCGTCGCGAGCAATTTGCCGTTGTAAGCGACCTCCCAGTCTCCGCCTTCAGCAAGGTCTGCCGCGACTATTCGCCTGTACTCTTCCAGGTCATCCAAGGAGATCTTAAACCCGCCACAGACGACTAGAACGACCGTCGCTGGTTTGTTGGACCTGGACTCGGGAACTAGCTTGCTGAAAAGGCTGGGCTTGTATGCCGGTGCAATGGTCGCCGAACATGCGAGCTCGACCAAGGTCTTGTGATCCTCTAGAATGAGACAACGGGTAAGCTATACGATCACCTCTGCAGTAGTCGCACCGAGCACCAACCTGCAAAGTTCAGCACAGCCTGCATGGCCATCTCGTCGGGAATGCATATGCTTCGAACGCCGCCCTTTCTGTTCAACGCCTTCCTCACAACTGCCGCTGAAGGAGAAGATGCGCCAAGCGAAGTCGCCTTTGACTTGAGCGTCGCAAGATGTGCAACAGTAACGTTGTGCTCGGTGCAGTGCTCCGGCCGGGTGCCCTCGGGGACAGGTCGTGAGGCGACGTCGCCCGCGAACGGCCCGTCATTCAACGACAGCGACTGGTAGAAGCAGTTCGAGCCATGCGTCTCCACAGTCACAAGCGGGACTATGTGGTGCGTTAGGTCAAGATGAAGGCCCGAAACGAGGTGGTTTCTCACCATCGTCCCACCCAACGGCCTTGCAGCCATCCATGATGCCGCCAGCCAGGCCGCCACCGCCCACGCTGCAGAAGATAGCATCTGGCTTCGTCCCGTCCGGCAGCTGTCGCTTGATCTCGTACACCATGCTTGCGTGCCCTTCCCATACGACAGGATCGTCATAAGCCGGTATCATGATCCTGCCCAACACAAGGATAATCAGTTGGTGCATGTTATGTTCGCTCGGCAGCATGCTCACGCATTGGCCTCTGCTTCGACTGCCTTGCGTGCTCCTTGGAGCGCCTCAAGGTAGTAGCTGCCCTCGATCACGACCTCAGCACCTTCTTTGCGCAAGAAGTCGATAGTCGACTGGTTCACCCCGTGGGGTAGGTATACCGTGCATCGAACCTTGAGAACGTTGGCGGCACAGGCAGCGGCGAGCCCGGCATTTCCTCCGGATGCGATGATGAGATGGACGTCTGGTCCGTGGGTGCGCTTCGCGTGCTGTGCGAAGTGGGAGATCCCGCGGTACTTGAAGGACTGTGCAGGTTGCAGGGTCTGGTGACGATCTGATCAGTGAACCTAGCTCGAATGTTCAATGACCATGGACTTACGTCTAGCTTGAGATAGACATTGCACTGCAGTAGGGAGGAGATGTGGATAGAGCGGATGAGCGGTGTCTCAAGCCAGAGTTTCTCGTGATACAGAGTCTCTTCTTGGTTTAGAGTGCTCATGGTGCCTGATATCACTGAGTCTACACTCTTCCGTGACCTGATATACTACTCTACAGTGCTGCTTAATGAGCAGGCTTATTGATCAACTTGGTTGCTTGACAATCGCGATGGTACGTACATGGCGCGCGGGGGAGTCATCGGAAGGAGGCGAGAGGCCAGACTTGGCGGCGGCGGGGATGGGGACCGCGCGATCCGGGCGGGATGTGGGGAAAGGTCATGTCGTGCCTGTGGGCGTTGGCGCGCTGAAGCCAAGTCTCATCCAAGTTGATAACGTTCGCTGCGAAGGTCGGCTTCACATGCTGCACGACCGTACGCGGCACGCCACTCGCCAGTGCGCCTGCCCACCTTCCAAATCGCACACCGTCCTCGTCATGTGCGAAGCCTATCCGACCTCGAACCGCCCCCTGCTCTGCCTGCCCATATCCCCGTTGTTAGTCCGGGCCCCAGCTCCTGGTATCCCTCGACTTATTCCCGCACCCCGCGTGCGGTAGCATACGGCCCGCGTACCAGTCCTCTGAGCACCCAGATCAGTATAAAACACGGCATCCCGCCCTGCGAGACCATGTCCCTGCCTGTACCCGCGTCATGCGTTTCAACGACGGCTTCTGGCTCCTGAAGGGCGGCGTAAAGCCCTACTACGGACTTCAGGTTGTACAAGGCCTCGAGAATGGCGATGGGTATGACCTTCAGGTCTCTACCAAGCCCATCCGCCACCGTGGAGACACCTTAGCAGGTTCGCCAATTCAGCCTAAGGTACGATGCACGCTGACCATCTTTCATCTCCTAGGCCCTGTGCTCAGCGTGCGAGTACACTCCCCGACCGAGGGTGTGATCGGCGTGAAGATCGAGCACTTCAAGCACATCGACCCGACTCCCAACATCGCGCTCTTCCCRGACGACCCGCCCGTCCCGTCGGTTTCGCTCKCAAAGACYGAGACGACTTGGRCCGTGTCGTCGGGCGGGTTGAGGGCAGAGATCACCCAGAACCCGTAYACGATCACGTTCAAGTCTCCCACTCGCACGCTCACTGCTGCCGGGTTCAAGCATCAGGCCATCTACGACGTGCCGTACAARTGGACGCTTCGGAGCGCGTCGAGCAGCTCGTGTCTGACGACCGACGTYAGCTCGAATCCGCAACCGAACAATAACCCGGAGACTGTGCGATACATCAACTCGGAGCTCAACCTYTCMCCGGGCGAGCTGATCTACGGGYTTGGGGAACAGTTTGGCGCATTCGTCAAAAATGGTGGGCGAGCCGTGGCAGACACGCTCGCAGACTCTAACCCAGAACTCGATYCRCAGGYCAATCTGTRAGCATTTGGAATCAGGATGGCGGCACATCCAGCGAACAGGCCTACAAATGTGTCCCATTCTACATGACGAACCGTAACTACGGCGTATTCGTCAACCATCCAGGAGAGGTGGAGTTCGAGGTAGGAAGCGAGAAGGTCAGTCGTGTTGGCGCAAGTGTCGCTGGCGAGAGCCTCGAATATTTCATCATCTATGGCCCGACGCCTCTYGAGGTAGGTTTRTCTGCAATGAACAYCCGGTCCTTTKTTNNMACRCATTTTNACATAGATYTTGGAGCGATATACACGAATCACYGGTCGCCCTGCGTAGGTGAYCACTCCACCTTGCKTCCYAGCAAACTCATCATGGACTTGATACAGGCTGTTGCCCTCCTGGACGTTTGGGCTATGGCTCTCGACGTCATTCTTGACGTCGTACGATGAAAAGACGGTCTCCGGCTTCCTGGAAGGGATGCAGACTCGGAACTGCCCTGTTCGCGTGTTCCACCTGGACTGCTTCTGGATGAAGCAATACGAATGGTAAGCGAGCCYGTCCCTGATCGTCTCTGNCCAGTGGAACTAAACCTATTGCGTCAATCGCTGCGTGCCATCTCGCAYACYCTGACTKTCTAGGTGCTCYTTCACGTTCGACCCCGACAATTTCCCCGACCCCAAAGCCTATCTTTCCGARATCAAGCAAAAGTACGGGGTGAAGATCTGCGTATGGAGTTACGTCCTCTTCCTTTCGAACCTCGCTCCTCAGCGCCTCACGGTCGTGCTGACTGACGAAACTTCGGCCCGACAGTCAACCCGTACATCTCCCAGCTTTCTCCCATCTTCCAGGAGGCCGTACGCGGGGGCTACCTCATCAAGCGCAAGGATGGCACTCCTTGGCAGTGAGTGCATTTTTGTCGG
The DNA here is from genome assembly GCA_029747595.1 of Trametes cubensis. NCBI lineage: Eukaryota > Fungi > Basidiomycota > Agaricomycetes > Polyporales > Polyporaceae > Trametes > Trametes cubensis. The sequence continues at coordinate 9,052 of JAPEVG010000785.1, forward strand.
CTATATGCTATAGCGCTTGGGATAACCTAGGAGAAAGGTGGGATCTGTGGCAGCCTGGGCTGGGTGTCGTTGACGTCACCAACCCGGAGGCGCGAAAGTGGTACGAGGCGAAGCTGGACGCCCTTGTCGACCTGGGCGTAGACACGTTCAAGGTGGGTCTTGAGTAAGYTTGTGCSATACGTTCTCGCTCAACGCGCCATCRWYACCGACAGACGGATTTCGGCGAGCGTATCCCGCATGCCAATGTCGTCTTCCACGATGGGTCAGACCCCATGCGGGTACACAACACATACTCGGTCATCTACAACGAAATGGTCTTCCGSCTCCTGGAACGTCGTTTCGGGAAGGGCKMAGCGGTGGTCTTCGCACGATCTGCCACCGCTGGAGGACAAAGGTGAGCATCCCCACANKTCKGTGAGAMGGRRTCGAGGTTAAGCCTGCCCCTTCACAGATTCCCAGTAGTGAGTATCGGTACTACGCACGGCAATTCATCACACAAGCTGACAGCCTGATAGCATTGGGGTGGAGATTGCGAGTCCACATTTGAAGCGATGGCGGAAACGCTCCGCGGCGGCTTGAGCTTGACTACGTCGGGCTTTGCGTTTGCATCCCACGACATTGGCGGATTCGAGGTCAGCGCACGAGCCAACAACCCGATCGTCGATGYAYGCAGCTACTGACCTGATTCRCAGGGCCATCCTCCTCCTGAGATCTACCAYCGCTGGGTCGCGTATGGACTGTTCTCRTCCCATTCTCGTCTGCATGGTTCCATGTCCTATAGGGTACCCTGGCAATACGGCGAGGCCGCCGCGACATACATGGCTAAGTTCCTCGACGCCAAGCACAGGCTCATGCCCTACATCTACAACCTCGTACGTTCCTAACTRAMATYCCRACATCTCCATGCGCGTCTCACCAGAAYGCAACACCKTAGGCGCTCCAGGGTCATACCAAAGGCCACCCCGTCCAACGCGCGATGTTCATCGACTTCCTCGACGACCGCACGACGCACCACCTCGACCGGCAGTTCATGTTCGGCCCGTCCCTCCTCGTCGCGCCCGTCTTCGTCCCCGACGGCGAGGTGTCGGAGTACTACCTCCCCGCGGGGCGC
>JAPEVG010000786.1:0-10156 GCA_029747595.1 Trametes cubensis
GTATGGTGTGGTACGGGGAGAGAAGGAAGGGGAGGGGAANGGGGAAGGGGACGTACGGATTCTAGCCAGAAGTGCTCGCCGCGCTCTGCGCCGTCTATTGCCTTCAGCATCGCGAGTCGGCCCGCCTACACACCGGAGCAAGTAGAACCACAATCAGCCTCTCAGTCATACCATCGCACGATACATAGCATAGCACAAGAACGCAAGAACGCAAGACGTACCCGGTCCTGCAAGGTGACGTCAATGAGGCCGTCCGTGGGGAGCGACACCGGGAACTGCACAACGTCGGGGCCGACGAAGGGCCCTTTGCCTGCGTAGAGGTACATCAGCGGCCGGTCGAACGTCACCCAGCCGTCGTCGTCCACGTCTGCATCCGCGAATTTGAGCTCCGGAAGCCCCGTGGACTCTGATTGGTGCTGCTGCTCCCCGTTTGAGGCCTCAACCGCTTGCTCCTGCTGTTGCGGTGGCGGTGATGATTGAGCTTTAGGTGGTTCGGCGTCGGGCGTGTCGAGCGCGGCGTGTGCTGCTTGCGCCTGGGCGCGCGCCGCCTGCATGTCGCGCACCATCTTGCGCTTGTCCGAGTCTGCGACCTTGATGGAGACCTTCAGGGGATGCGTCTTGCACCGAATCACTGTTTGCATCCGTATGTGCGTGTCAGCGCTGGATACAGTATAACATCGTGCCTACGGACTGAGGGAGGGGCTAGAAGGGAAGGAAGCCCGTACCTTCGTATATGAAACCCAAGATGAAACGCCTTCGCGGCCGCCCGTTAGTACAACGCATTGTTGCGGTCAGAACGGCGGAGAAAGAAGACTTACTGCCCGCCCATGAAGCGTAAGGGGTCCGTACCGAGGTCAACGTCGGCGATGAGACCTATCGACTGCGACATGAACGAGATGTGCCGCTTGCCGCCCTGTGTGAACGAGAAGAGGTCGGTGCTCATAGGGCGACCTGAACACTCGTCAGAACCCCGAACGCGATCGTACCTGGCATACGTGAACTACGCGACCTACCCTTGATGACGTTGAGCGCCGCAACAGCAAGATCCTGCGCGTCCTGTCCAANGGGGGCGCGCACCGTCATCAGTGGGGCAGAATTACATAACCGAACGAGGAGAAGATGCGCACGTCGATGCCGAGGAGGTTAATCGCGAGAGCGTTACCCGAGCCGCTCGGGATCGGCGCGACAGGGATGCTGAACGCCTTCGCAGGCTGAGCGTGTGCCGCATAGCCGTTGAAGACTTCATGGATGAGGCCGTCGCCCGACATGACCACGACGGCATCGTACCGGTCGAGGGGCAGTTCCGCCGCGATGTCCTGCGCCTCTTGCCGTCTTGACGTGACTTTGTACGAGAGAGGGGTCAGAAGAAATGCGGGGTCGTACGAACACAAAGTGGCGCGTCGCACAGGTCAGGTCGAGATCACACTTTGCAGCGCGGAAGATGGGCTCGATCTTCTTGCGCCAGAGCGCCGCAGCCTTGCCCTGCGGAGCGTCAACGTTCAGCCAGAGCACCGAAGAGCGTGCTGTACGAGGTGTCCGAGGCTCACAGGACCGCTCTTGGGGTTGATGAAGACCTTGAGACGTCTCTGCCTCTGGAGTGCTGCTGGGCGGGCGAAGACGGAGAGCGGTGAGCGGAGATGCCTATTGGGCTGACTAAAGGCGTATTACCAGGATAGGCTGCCGCCATGAGGGCGTCGGCGAAAGCGGCCGCGGCATGCTTGTCGGCGTCGCTGACGGATCCGGTTACGTGGAGGAGGTTGAGGGGCGCCTTTGCCTTCTTCTTTGCGAGGACGGAGAGCTCGAAGAGCGCGCCATCCAGTCCGGCCCAGAGAACGTTCCTGAGAGGAACGCGTACTTTGGGCCATTTCTCTGTTGCGTACTGGTTAGCATGTGTGCGTTCAGGCAAGATGGTGGACACGTTACTGTCTGCGGCGCGCTCTATGAGGAGCTCATTGTGGCCGAGGGAGAAGTTGGAGAGGTTGGCACCTGAGCCAAGGGAGAGGTGGGTTGGGGCGCCGGACATGGATGATCAGGAGAAGGAGAAGAACGCGGGCGTCGTGGGTTATATAGTGGTCAGACGGGAATAGCAGGGGACTGAGAGTGATGGTAGGCCCATGCTAACGCGCTGTGCGCGGAGTTCTATCAGAGACGTGTATGGGACGAGAGTAAGTAAGGCCAGGCTGCAACAAACACGGGCCTCTCTCTCTATATCCGAGTCCGACTAATTCGGCACGGTGGGGGTGACGTCAGTCACAGCATCACCTCTCACGTGTGTGTGACTGGGCTGGGCGTCTGGTGTGTGGTGGGCGCTAGCGTGCTGGCTGAGAGAGCGAGAGAGCAGTGGTGCGGTGGAAGTTGAAGAGGCGCCGGACGCGTCTCTCCCTCTCTCCCACCACTCGCACCCGTCTCCCCGCGTACACCCATGGCCGCTCCTCCCTCGCTCCCTCCTCCCGCGAACACCGCCTCGCTTCCCCACCCCGCACCCCCACCCGCTCCCTCTCGCGACTTCGACGCAGGCGCGCCCTCCTTCGACGCCCTCCTTCGCCAGCTCCGCCTCGAGGTCGCCCGCGTCCTCCAGCTTNCCCCCCGAGTCTCGCGCCAAAGAGGAGCCTGCCCTCGTCTCTCTCGCAGTAAGTCTCTCTCTCCTCTCCTTCTTTCCCTCCTCCTCATCCCTCGCGCCCGCGCCAGAATCGCGCCCTTGCTCGCTACTCCATCCCAGACAAATCTACCCTCCCCCCCGCCCCTTCTTCAGATAGACGCCTACCAGCGGGCACCGAATCCCTCCGAACCCCTCACAAAATACCTCGAGGCCCGCCGCGCCGTCCTCGCGCTCGACGGCGACGACCCCATGGACGGCGGTGACAAGGACGCCATCGGCGAGCCTGCCCAAGACACCAGCCTAGACGCCGGCAGGGACTCTGACGAGGACGCGATCGGCTCAGAGCATCCCAGGTCTCCCAGCTTTGGCCCTTCAGCCAGCCCCGTTGCCGCCCAGCGTCAACTCGAACCTCGCCTCCCAACTCCCACCCCATCCTCGCCCCGTCCCACCTCCGGCACCGCAGGAAACACCACTGGTGAGCTCCTCGCGCTTCAACCCTACCAATTGCGCACCCGCCTCAACACTTCCGCATCCAAAGCCATGTCGAGCCCCGAGCCCCGCAGCACCATCAGCGCGCCCCCTCGCACCCAACAGGCCGCGGACCAGAAGAAACCTGCCGCGCCCCCAGATTCAGTGGTGAGTCCTCTCCTCCGCTCGAGACAATGTTCAGGATCCTGACAACAATCCAAGAACCATACCTTCACAGGCGAGGACCGCTGCACCAACTGCATCATGCGCAACAACCCTACTTGCGTCGTCAACAGCAGCCGCCAGCGCTGCGACTCTTGTTTCCTCAAGCGCCACCGCTGCTCGAAAGTTCTCACGCCCCCCTCTCGGCCCTCCAAGGAGAGCAACAACACCAAGAGCGCGTCGACCTCCAAGGGCAAGGCTGCCGGAGGTGAGCACCTAGGCCGCACGGCGAGCACGCGCTCACTCCGTGGGCTCCCTTCGCCTTCCTCCTCTACAGATGCCCCAGCCACCAACGGAGAGAGCGCGAGTGCACGAGTCCAGAAGCGCAAGCGCGCTGCCGAAGTCGAGGACACCAAACGTCCCGAGCCCGCCAAGCGTCCCACCCGACCTACGCGCCCTACTACCACCGCCCCTGCAGCGAGCACCTCTGCTGCCTCAGCCTCTGCTCCCGTCACGCGACCTGCCGCACCGAAGCGCGAGAAAGCGCCAATGCAAAACGGCGTCGCCGCGGCGGGCTCGAGTGCCTCCGCTGGTCCGAACGCCCTCGCTGCGCTCGCTGCATCCGCGTCACGCGCACCACGTGCGCCCGCACCCCCTGTGAACCCGCCGGCGCCGCACCCGAACCCGCGGATGCAGCAGTATCAGGACAAGCTGCAGGTCGTCGCGGGCATCCTCGAAATGGTCCAGACGTCGGTCAAGGAGCTGCAGGACCAGATGGCGGCGGACTTGAGGGCAGCTCGCTGAGGCGCGGGCCCGCCGTCGGTCATCATTGGTCTTCGGTCGCCGCGCTGCAGCGTCGGGCAGGCAGCCACCCTCCATCCGTCCATCCATCCATTCGGTCGGCTGGCTGGCTGGTTGGCGTGCTTCCTTCGTGGCCTGTTGGGCGTGCTCGTGTGTGCCTCCCGCGGACGGACAAAACCGCGCGCGGACATGCGCTGGAATGCTGATGATTCAGATGATTGTCGTTGTTTTCGTTGCTTTCGCGACTCCCGATCTCTGGTGTATAGTGTATTGTACTACTTCACTCTCACTCTCTCGTGTNCCCCTCTCTCTCTCTCTCCATCTCCCTCTCTGCCTCTCAATCTCCATCTCACATTCTCACTCACCCCCAATCCCCTCCCGTCTCCCGTTTATCTCATCATCTCTGTGTTTTTTTTCTTTCGACTTTACCCGGACCCCGTACGAGTCTCGATAAGTATGAAGTAGGCACGCGTGTGTGCTGCTCGCTCTCGCTCTCTCCCTCTCCCTGTGTGTGCTGTTGCTGTGGTCCTGTCTGTGTACGTCGCCGTGCAAGCGTGCGTGCGTGCGTGCGGTGGGGTGGTGCTTGTGGCGGGTGGTGATTAGCGACTGTTGCTGCTGCTGGCCTCGCTCTGGAAGGCGGACGTGCCGTCGCTCGCTCGCTCGCATAGCCCATGCTCCCTAGCCGTGCGCCGTCGCCGTCGTGTGCGCGGACGTACGTACGTATACACACCATACGTACGAAACCGTATCGTATAGCTTGAATTATTGCTCATAAGTCTGTCTGCGCGATCGTCTGTTGGGAATCGGGATGCGGCTCCTGCAATGAAATCTGTGATGTCCGCGTATTGCGATTGCGTGCCGAGTGCGNTTTTAAGCACATACTGTACAATCGTACCAAGTAGTGCTGTCGCCTGCGGATATGGCACATCCATACTAGGTTGTGCACAGCATGCCATTTGTCAAGATGCACGCACTCGAGGATCGCGAGAGGATTGGCATTGCGGATCATCCAAGCTACACGTATGGGTCTCCGAGATCTAGACATATAATACAGCATTGAGAGACTTCACCAACTACTACAAGCACACAGTACAACCTCACGGGGAGGGACAAAAAGGAGGGGCTTCGCGCGGGGTCACCAGGAACACGGCGCGCGGACTCGTCGGACTCGGAGGGCATCGACACAGCAAGCTCATAAATACATATCCGCCCTGGGTCAGGCCTAGGCCTTGCGGCCTCACAGCGTCCGAATGGAGAGGACCTTCTCGAAGACGACGTTGCCGTAGCTGATCTGGGAGTCCGTCTCGTACTGGAAGAGATGGAGGCACGCGCGAAGGCGAGGGCAAAGGCGGTTAGTCTCAGCGTGACTTGTAACTTTGCACGGGGCCTTGCTCGCTCGCTCGCTCGCTCGGGCTCCCGAGCGGCGAGCGGGAAGGGGAGAATGGCGGGTGGCGGGTGGTGACTCACCGTGTCGGTCTCGCGTCCGAAGCGGATGCTCGTCGTGGGCCCGGAGCTCTGGCTCGGGAGCGTGGACGCATCTTCCTCGCGTTTGAGCTCGGCGAGCCCGAAGTAGAAGCGAGAGATGAGGATCGACGTGAGGCTGTAAGGGGGCGCGCGGCGTGTGCGTCAAGTTCGAGTTAGTCACGAGGGAGGGAACACAGGCGTGGATGCAGCACAGTGGGTGACGGTCACTCACGGATTCAGGAACTGTAGGGGTAACGAGAGTGCGTCAGAGTCTACCCAGAGGAAGACGAGCTGGATGATGTTGAGGACCATTGTCACGCTGCGAGTGGGCGGACGGATGAGGGTGAGTACTAGGCAGAGCGTACTACACGATGAAAACGACGTGGCGACTCACGCAAAGTAGAGTAATCCCTCGCGGAGCACGAATGTCATGACGGACGTCGGGATGCCTGGTATGGAATTTGCGCGCACGTACTTCCATGTCTTCATCCACGTCACGGCGATGATGATGGCTTCGTATGTGACGGAACACATCCTTGTCAATATCGAGACTTGACAGCCGCAAGGTCAGGCTCTTTGCAAAAGAGGGCCAGTGAAGGCAGAATCTTCACTTACGACTAGTGGCCATCAGCGAGCTGGAACACACGGACAGTCTAGACGGAGGATGTGTGCTTACATACGCCACAATCCTGGTGAAATGCCTGGCGAGGCAATACATCCGATGCCCCCTGTATAATCGTCCACGAGGCTCGCCTCAAGATACTGTGCATCATGACGTTATCGGCCTGACCGACACAGGTAGAGGGTCATGATATCAGGACATACTATGTTAGTTACCACAGGAACCAGCGAGAGCAGCACGACGAGTGCAGTGATGAATAGGTTGTGGTAGCTGATTGCATATACCCGCAAACCTGCGAATGCTAAACAAGAGAAGCACCATAAGTGGAGATTTCACTGGTAAGAGGACGCGAACGGGCACTCACCTGCCCATACGCTGTATAGAAGAACCGAGGCCGTTTGCATCGTGTAGTTCAATGCTTCACATCTGCAAGGACCCATTGGTCGAATGCCAGTGATCGAACCGTATGTTGGGAATACTCACCCCTGCGACGGTTGTGTTAGTGACATGCTCTGAACCCAAATGAGATAGTCCGCCAACGTACAGGTAGATTATCCGCCGGTATGAGAGGAGTGATCGACAATAGGAAGAGGAGAAGGGCGATATAGCGGTTAAGGATCAAGATGAGTCTAGCCCATGTGAACTTCCGACGCCAGACACATTCGACTTCGTCGTCGAAGGTGATCAGGTACTCATAGAGAACGAAGACTGTTGCTGATCATCAGGAGACGCTGCATACATTCAGGGATATGAGACTACCGAACGCTGCCAGATCGACGGAATTGTAGGCGAGGCTGAACAGCAGGAAATTCCTAAGTCGCACATAACTGTGAGGTGATCTGATGTACTCACCCTTCGGTCGCTGCCTCAATAAAAAACTCCTCCAACTGGGAGTAGGCGCTATCCGTTGTCGCATTCATGCCGCGCTGCGGGAGGGATGAGGGTGGCTCGACCGGGCGGCCATGCTCGTAAGGCTTGGGTTGGGTCGTCCACTTGCTTATATACCCTCGTCTGCCGAGAGTGCGGTATGGTCCTCATCTGCATCACAAACAATGGCAGAAGCAGTGCCTTGTTCTTTGACAGAAGTATTCGGCGCATGGGAATATCTGTTGCGGTTGGCAAGCCGCAGCGATATCTCGACTTTGCCCCTCCCGTGCGATACGGGGTCGACCTGAGCCATGGTGGGTTCGGACCTATGATGGATGTGCCGAGACTATCGTGGTATGGTCCCGAGAAGAGAACACGGGAGGGCGTGGCGGCGGATGGACTGGCTAGTGTCGTCTGCAGTCTCAATGCAACATGTCATGAGAGAGTATCAGCAGATGAACCCAGTTGCACGCCAACCATCAACTCTTGATTCTGCATTCAAAGGAAGCGGTGTCGTAAACCCTGGTTGGTCCCAAGGACTGTCACCGTCACCGAAGCGTCCGATACGTTGACGTTGGCGTCCAATGGGGCTCGCTGCAGCACCTGCGCCGCTGATCGCTGTGCATTTCGACTGTGCGTGTTCACAGTAGCCTGTCGTAGAGTCTGCGGCCTGCACAAGTTAGAATACCGAGATCAAGTCAAACTCCCACTATGCGCACCGTCATATCATATCCCGGAATCGTAACGAAGAGGGGCGCGAAGCCGTAGCATCGGAGGAGATAGCAGGCGATTCCAGGACAACTTCGGACAACGGAATATTACCGTTAGTGCGACCAGTTCGTTGTGTTGCTGACGCCGAGCATGCTCATTGGCTATAAACAGTTGCTGCTGTACGCACCTGGTACCGTGTATTAGCTGATATTTAAACGTTGCCACAGGTGCGTGTATACCATGAGATATCCGAACACTATGGTGGTGCAACACTAACCAGCGCGACTATCGATGGCTCCCTCCGCAGTGTTAACTTGCAGTCTGAGTTGAGCTCAGATCAAGTAAGGGAGTGGATGTATATGCATGACAATGGTATGGTTCAAGACACTATGGCCGAGTGGTTAAGGCGACAGATTCGAATGGATTTCGACTATCTGTTTCGGTCTCCGAGCGCAGGTTCAAATCCTGCTGGTGTCGACTCTTTTTGTAAACAGAGGGGCTCTTGCTATCAGACTTCAGCACTCAGCACTTACCTCGGGAATCCTCAGCACATCGATCAGCTCGAGCAACTAACCAACATGGCCCAACGCATTTCGACCCTATTGAGCCTGAAACTTGCGTGAAGTGTAGAACTAGTCTACACCAACAGTCAAATTAATTACCAGGCTAATGTCCGATGGCTATTGTTTGAGGTCCGTGGTAGCCATTGTGTCTTGCAAGTTTGTGCATACCGCCGCCTGATATAGTAGTACAGGGGATTTAACTCGGATTTCGACGAAGGTATTCTGTCCCTTTTTCCTCCTCACAAGGCGTACCGCCGAGAAGCAGCACGACCCTGGTCAGCTATCTGTCCAACCCGCCCAATGGCGGCTCGCTGAGCATCTTAGATTACAGCCCTCGACGACGCGCCGCTCGCTGTCACAGTCGTCGCGGGAAGACAGCGCGACGCAGGTATGTATATGACGCGGCTGGATCCCGAGATCACAGATGGCGATTAGACGGGTGGCAAAGCCCCAGACAACCCGGCGGGCGCGCAGTACCTGCTCGTGCATGCTCGCAGGCGTGGTGCGGCGGGCGGGCAGGTATGCGACACGGTACCGTCTGTACACACCGTTCGGCGAGTAGCCCTGATTCGAATGCAAGCATTTTATGGCACTATATCTCGCTCAGACGAGACGCGAATGCCTGTATGGACGTACGTGCGTATACTTCACTACTGCAGCGTCTTCTCTTCGTACTGCTCGGACTGGCGACTTGACAATGGAAGCTGGCAGTAGCCGGCGATTCCCTCCCCTTCTGCTCTTCCGTGCGACCCAGTGCTAGCTCGGAGATCGCGGTGCTTTCTGAGGCAAAGCGTTCAGTGCATCGTATAATACAAGACCATTGAATATAATACACCAGTTCCGATCATTGCGCATAGCTTCTCAAGCCGCATGGGATATCGACAACTTGTCCTGATCGCTACCGCCACCTCCTTGCTGTTTCTCTTGGTTCGCAAGCCGGACTCTGAGATGTGCGTGTCAGGCCACGCCCATTGTACACGTTTAAGGCGGGGCGACTCACTGGTTGCGTGCGACAAGGACCCTGAGTGTGCGCTCCTTTTCAATTGGCGCCATGTTCTCCCAGTTCGCGATGCGCGATAACGTCTGTAGCGATGGAATCGTCAGCCCAGAAATACGAGCCAGTCAGCGAGCCGACAGGACACTCACCCCATCGCTGTTCACAACGACAGGCCCCAGCTTGTCGAACTTGAACGTCTGACTACCGTTGATTGTGATCTTCTCAGCCTCATCCTCTGGTGGAGGAGGAGGGAGCGCGAGAGGTGCGGTCGGCTTGACTCCGTCAGAGTCGGGAGCACTCGACATAGTGATAGTCAACTACTAAGTTTAGGATGTACAGTGCAGAACGGCGGCGTGTAGACGTGGATGCCAGGTAAAGTGCAACGATTGGTGTCGATTGAGATGCATCGGTGTCGCTCGCGTTCGAATATATGGACATCGCGCCTTGGAAGAACATGACCGAATTTGATTGGATCCGAATGTCTGCGACGAAAGGAGTTGCATCGCGACTGTTCGCGACGTTTCCAGCCAGAGAGGCAGGGGCCAACGGAGAGATGGCATATACTGGCGCTTACAGCTGTTCTCGAATTCAATGCGTCGGCGCCTTTTTCGCGCGCGCAGCGCAAAATGCACAGAATGCATGGAGCCCTCGGATGTTGGAAGAATCGTGCTACCAGGGTGTACTACATACCGTTTTCTTGTCCTTTGAACCCACATAATGGCTCTAGATTGCCCTCTGGACTTAGCCATGATTCAGACTTGCCTGATTGACGCAAAATGGCCACTCGCTTCCGCTGGCAACTTCCTGGGCACCTTTGACGCGAATCTCCTGCGCACGAATGGTTCCGCGATGGTGAAACGAGGCTTCAACGACTCTGATACGAATTCTGGAGTCATAATACT
>JAPEVG010000787.1:0-10141 GCA_029747595.1 Trametes cubensis
CCCCCTCTCCCCCCCTATGCGAAGTTGCCCCGCGCAGAGAGCACYCACACACGTTTGTCTTGTGGTGCAGATCCAGCAGGACAACACGAAGAGGCGAAACAGCATGAACCACGCCCGTCGGGCTGCACGCACCTTCAACGTATCCCCCGCTCGCACATCGCGCAACGTCCCATGGGTTCGCTTCGGGCGGGCGTATGGCAAGCAAAATTACTGATTGTATACCACGTACCACATTACTACTACCATGGCGCTGCTAGGGTTCCATCTGTATACCCGGAGAATCTAATACCTGTTGGTTGTTGTTGCACTATCGTCCGTTGGGGGTGGTCCGAACCGCTCTCTCTGCTGTCCCGTCCGAATGGGCCCGTATCTGTCTGGGCGTCGGCGCGCTGTACCCAGGCCTTTCCAGAAGAATTCTCCTATAGCATCCGAACCTGATGCTTAACGTCACTGCTTTCCCACAACGCTTCCCAGCATAAAAGACTACGAGCCAAAATAGCGAGTCAAAATAGTACACATGCGTATTCCAATACAGCTACATACAGATTTACATATCGAACATAGTGGTGCATCAAACAGTAGGAGGTATCACAGGTGGTTGCGTTGTGCTCGCAGCTCAGTTGGCGAACTTGCTGCGTCTGCTGGACACGGTGGAAAGCACGCTCGGCGCTTTCGCGAGCTTCGCGTGCGACTTCCCAGACGTGGATGAGGAAGAAGCGGCCGAAGGTCGGGCACCTTTGAAGGAGCCGTTGCCACTCTTAGCTTTCGCGTGGCCGGTGACGGCAGCAGACCCGCCGGTGTTGCGGCCCACGACGCCCGCCGTCCGCGACGAGTTCTCCGACTTGGCCCAGCGCGCGAGCCGCGCGCGATCTCCCTCGCCCAAAACTGCCGTCTTCTCCTACACAGTACGTGAGCCAGCCGTTCGGGACGCGATAGGCTCGTGTGGCTCACCTGTAAACGGCTCGCGGTCCCACGAGTTGTATTGGTGACTGCGTCGGCGGCGACTTCTCTCACCCGCATCTCAACGTCCATCTCGTCCTCGCTGTCTCCGTCGTTCTCAACCCAAGACGTATCAAGGGGATTGAACGACTGAGCCTCCTTCTGTGATCAGGTATCAGCGGCAGTTACGGCATCAATGCAGACCGAGTAGATATGTCCCACCTCTGCCCTGGCGGCCTCTCGAAGTTGCTCACGCAGACTCTCGGCGGTCACAACCTCCCGTTCCTCTTCACTCTCTGGCTCTTGGGTGTCTAGGTCCATCGTGTCCTGGTTGAGGTGGGCGAACTCGTCGTTATCCTCCTCGTGCGCTGCGGTGTATTCCTTCGCGAATGCCTGAGTGTCCTCATTTTGCGCTAGGCGGGTTTGTCAGATAATTGTTTGTGGCGACGTGATGAGCCGGCGACGTACCTAGCGCAGCGATATTGTCGTTCTGTACGCGCCGCTTCTTGCCCTTACGCCTGATCTTCCCGGCCTCCTCGTCGCTCTCAGAGCCACTGTCCTCAAAGCCAATGCCATAGTCTTTGCGCTTCACGCGGAACTTGCCCTGGATAGCATCCAGATGGACCTTCTCCAGCGCCTTATCGTCCTCCTCCTGGTGCTCCCTAACTCGCAGTCAACCCCCAAGCACGAGCAACTCGCATTTGGTACTCACCGGACTTTCTCAAGCACGGCTTCCTCGGCTAGCGTCTTCTCGTCGATCTCCTTGTCATCGACCAGCTCCGCCAACACCTGGTCTTGATCCTCTCCGTCATCCTCTTCATCGTCATCCTTCCGCTTAGCACCGAACCCAAAAGCCGCATCGTCGTCGGACTCCTCCGCCTCTCCCTCGATGAAGGCCGATCGCTCCAGCTTCTGCTTGGGCTTGAGCTTCGGAGAGGGCGCACGCCGACCCAGGACGTCGAACGCGTTCCTAGGCTTCGTCACGACAGGGGATGAATTATGGACAGGTGTGGGCGACTCGCTGCGCCTTCGCAACCGACGACGAGGCAGGTTCTCGTCGATCTCGTCATCGTCATCGTCGTCAGGAGCTTGCGACAGCAACGGCGCCAGCGGCTTGCGCACGGATGATAACAAGGTAGCTGGCGAGGAGAGCCGCAGGCTCGTGAACTGGCTGGGCGTCATCATGTTCAGCGGACTTCTGATCTGTGGCCGCGTCTGCGTCAAGAAGCTATGCCAGAGTGTGAGCACCTGGCATAGACAAGGATATCGTGCTCTTACCCATTCTCGTCGACGAACAACTGAGGCTTTGGCTCCTCTAGGGCTGCTTGATGTTCCTGAACGACCATCTCCTGCTCCTTCTCGAAAAGCTCGTCGGCCTTCTTGATCAGACTTGGTGCCACCTCAAGGGCTGGCCGAATACCAGTATCCACAGTTAACGAGATATCGTCTTCCCGCTGGGCGGCCTTCAGCTTCTCGAAATCACCGCCCTGTAGCGCACAAGCACGTCAATACCGTGCCTGATAAATGGATGACAGTACTTACGCCTTCCTGGGTGAAGAACTGAGAGAACCCGCCACCTCCTCCGATGGGCAAAGGCTCCGCCAAGAGTTCAGGGCTAGAAAACCGTGCCCGCTCTTTGCCCTTGTTGGACAATGAAAAGGCCGGCTCGAGACCAACACCGCCACCCAAGTTCATCGGAGAGGCCTCGAGGGTGGGGTCTGGAGCCGCAGGAGCAGGGCTGCTAAGGCGAAGGGGACCAGGAGTCGGTCTGAGAACGAATGGGTCATCCCCATCCTCGTCATCTGCAGGAAGCTCCTTGAGCGGCGAGCGGACTCCGTCGGTTGCACTCCTCGCCGCAGGCGAACCCTGCGCAGATGGAACAAACAGCGACCCAAAGCCACGGCTCATGCGGAGGGAGAAGCTGGGAGACTGTACTGCGACGGCGGTGTTCTCCTTGTTCTCGCTCCGGTCGAAGCTCAACCGGACGTCGTTCTCCTTGTCGGTACCGTCTTCGGTGCGCTCACCCACAGAAGATATAGAGCCATGGTGAAGGTTCGAGCGATCCTCGTCCATAGCGTCTTCTGCTTGGCGCGGTTGCGCAGGGTGCGGCAGGGAGGAATCGCGTGCGAGGCTGGCACTCAATGGTGGTGGACCGTTCTCGACGTCCTCCTCATCGTCCGAAACGACTGCCGNCGACGGGCCTATGTCGGGCACTCGCCAGAGAACGACGNTTGGCGAGGAGCGACGAATGGGTTCTCATCTTCACCTTCGTCATCCGCCTGGTCACCCGGGTCACCCCGTGAGGGACCGGGCACATTGTTTTCGTCGTCTTCGCCTTCGGACTGCTGCGAGCGACGTTCTGCCTCATCGTCGCCAGGCCGATAATCCTCGTCACTGTCATCGTCGCCCATCTCCGCGTCCTCGGCACTGCCGCCTTGTGCCTTCTGCTTCTCCACGAAAGCCTTCAGCATTTCCGCAGGTGCCACGGACGCAGCCGCCTCCCCAGGCTGCTGCTTGATCCTCCCACCACGACGCTTCCAATCCTCTTCTTTCTCCTTGACGATCTTCTGGGTGACATTGGCGTTCCGGTGCAGCAAGATCCTGTTAAGCATCACGGGGTCATTGATAACGATGGGGGGCTGGTGTTTGCTGCTCGATGCTACGAATGTAGACGTGGCCGCCGTTGCCAATAGGCGACATGTTTCCTCTTCGTCGTTTACTGGTAGCGCTGCATGCACGCGCCGAGGAGCCGCCATAGCAAGTTGTCTCTGTCGGGCCTTTGATGGATGAATCCCGTGCATAGCCATTGTACGCCGCGCCCGCTCCTCCTCGTGTACAACGGTCTGAGGGTCGTTAGATATAATCAAGTCGTCATCGCTGTCGTCTGCCGCGATTGGCTTCGCCTTCTCTAATGCACGCTTCTTGAGTTCCAGTGCGGCGCGGCGAAGCTCCTGCCCCTTTTGTGCTTGCTTAAACGCAGATACGTCAGGGAATTCGTCGTCCGATTCAACAGAGAGTTGTAGGCCATTCCCGAGCAAACCATTCGGCTGGAATTCTTCATTCACGGAACCACTCGAAGATGCTCGCTTGAGGTCGTATTCCGCTCGTGCGCCAGGAGAAGAAAATGTCTGTATTGGATCGGACTGCGCTGGAGGCGTCTCATCTCGTGTAATCGATGGTTTGAAGCTGTGAGTGTGGCCCAGTCACCTCCTTGCAACCCAGAGATACGAAAGGGTACCGACCGTTTCAATAGATCCCCCAAACGAATTGCATTCTGCTGCATCCGCGGGACGGAAACAGGCTGCTCGGCAACGATTCGCGCAGTGGTCTTCTTCATCTCAAGTTGCTCCTTCTTCGTGGGGGCCTGTATCAGAGCAAATATGAGCTCGGGGCTTGACCAACGTAATTTGCATTGTCATACTGACCTTCACGCGCTTTGGGGCATTAGACGCCTTCCTTTTCTTCCGTTGGTCGGCAGAGGAACTCTGAGGGCCCGATGCTAGCTCCTCACTGGCCTCAAATTGCAATGGGTTGACGGCTCTTTGTTTCCCTTTACCCTTCTTGTCCGACATCTCAATAGATGTGGGAGGTGTTGGCGAGGACTGTGCCTGGGGTGTATTGATGGTGTGGCGTGGGGAAGACTGAGGGGTCGATGGTCGAACTTCCGGTTCTGAGTCAAGTTCTGAGGGAGGCGCAGCTTCAACCCTACGAGCGGCGCGGTTGTAAACAACGATAGATGATGGTCGAGAGGAATTTGTCAAGGAGGACAGGGTGCCACCGAAAGGGTCTTCTACCGTCCCGTCCATAGGAGACGCCGGCCGTGTAGGCACGGAGGCTTTGCCCGTAGCAAGCTCAGCATGGGGGGCTCGCTCAGCGGGAACTGTATCCATTTCAAGGTCGTCTGCAGCATCTATCTGCTTGAGCTTATCCTTCCACGCGAAATGAAACTTTGAGGGGCCCTGGCCAGACTCATCTTCGTCATCGTCTTCAGGAGCGTCTGCGTGCGCAGCATGCGAACCCGAAGGAGATGATTTCCACGCGTCGACATCGTCAGAGCTAGGTGGAACTTCAATATCCAAAGCTAACGAGGTGGAAGAGTAGGAGTCTTCGTGCGAGTCAATGCTGGTATTTGCGACGTCGAAGGAGGTATCATGGTCGGACGTGTCGCGTCGTCGGCCGTAAGTCCTATGTGCCCGCCGGATGACTGGGGACGGAGAGCGCGACATTTCGTGTATCTATGCGTATTAGGTTGTCCGGATAGTAGTATGTTGCCGCCTAGGAGAGTAACAAGGGCGCGTAGACTCCGTAGAGGGAGAGGAGGTTCGTGGTAGGTGTCACTGGTCAGGCGAGACAACTCCTCGCCGCGGCATCGAGCGCTCGCGATTGTGACACGGCTGTGACGAGCGCGTTTTAGGCAATTCGCGACGCGTCTTGGGCGCTTCACACATGCTTGCCTTGATTGATCACTGGCACCCACCTTTGTGAGCATGGGGAGTCACAAAATTTGTACAGCTCATGAACATGAGTGATTGGTGCACATATAGCATATTGACATAACTTGTACTCATTCCAGCCAATGATAACGAAGATCGCGCTAGATAGTGTGGCGCAAGCCGCAACAAGTATACACAGCTTGCCCCTTCGATAGCGTTCGGTTGTCGCAAGTGATATTGATGCTCATATGGTTGCACAATTTTTGGCCGAACATCTTTCACGCATGCTCGCCGAGGATTATCGCCTTCAGGACAGCAGTGCAGAAATCGCAAGCAAGCGTTCCTACTGAGATCGCGTGGAGATGAAGCCCGATCGCATCTCTCTAGCGCCGGTAGGCGCGGTTGGCACGGGCCGAAGACTCACCTTCCAATTGTGGAGGTACTATACAGTTCTCTCAGCCACCGCCTCTTTCAGTGCTAGAATCTCAGGTGAATACCCTCAACGACACCGACGCCCTCAAGACCTCCTCAAAATGAGGTACGTTATGCCGTTCTACGCCACGAAACGTCGCTAACGAAAGTTCACAGTCACCGTAAGGTCCGTAGAGACATGTTCCAGCCTCGAGGGCGAATTTTTGACTTTGCGACTTACAGTACGAAGCCCCTCGTCACGGTTCGCTTGGTTTCCTGCCCCGCAAGCGTGCTGCGCGCCACCGCGGAAAGGTCAAGGCGTTCCCCAAGGTACGTGAAAAGTGATGGAAGAGGGAAGGACAGTATTGAGGGAAATTGGTGGGATAGGATGACCCCAAGAAGCCCGTTCACTTGACGGCCATTATGGGCTACAAGGCCGGTATGACCCACGTTGTCCGTGACCTTGACCGTCCTGGATCCAGTGAGTCGTCTTCAAAAATCTGGATCTTACCGCCCATACCAATCATTGTACAGAGATGCACAAGCGCGAGGTCGTGGAGGCGGTCACGATCGTCGAGACTCCCCCNGATGATCGTTGTCGGTGTTGTTGGCTACGTCGAGACTCCCCGTGGTCTCCGTACCCTCACCACCGTCTGGGCTACCCACCTTTCCGACGAGCTTAAGCGTCGCTTCTACAAGAACTGGTACCGTTCCAAGAAGAAGGCGTTCACCCGCTACGCCAAGAAGCACGCCGAGGACGGCGGCAAGTCCACCGAGCGCGAGCTCGAGCGCATCCGCAAGTACTGCACTGTCGTCCGTGTCCTTGCGCACACCCAGATCCGCAAGACCGGTCTCTCTCAGAAGAAGGCCCACCTTATGGAGATCCAGGTCAACGGTGGCTCTATCGCAGACAAGGTCGCCTTCGCGCACGGTCTCTTCGAGAAGCCCGTGGAGGTTGGCTCTGTCTTCGAGCAGGATGAGGTCGTCGACGTCATTGCGGTGACCAAGGGTCACGGTTTCGAGGGTGTCACCCACCGTTGGGGTACGAAGAAGCTTCCTCGCAAGACCCACAAGGGTCTCCGCAAGGTTGCTTGTATCGGTGCATGGCACCCTTCGAAGGTCATGTTCTCCGTTGCTCGTGCCGGTCAAAGTAAGTGTCTTTGTGTTTTCCAGATGCTACAGCATATTGACCCCAATAATCAGACGGTTACCACCACCGTACGGAGCTCAACAAGAAGATCTACCGTATCGGCAGCGGCTCGGACGAGGCCAACGCGTCCACTGAGCACGATATCACCAAGAAGGCGATCACTCCCATGGGTGGTTTCCCTCATTACGGTATCGTCAAGAACGACTTCCTCATGCTGAAGGGCTCCATCCCCGGCACGAAGAAGCGTGTCATCACCATCCGCAAGTCTCTCATGGTTCACACCTCCCGCCGGGATCTCGAGAAGGTCCAGCTCAAGTTCATCGACACCTCGTCCAAGTTCGGTGTAAGTGCAGACCAATGGATGTTATTCTGCTCCGGTCGCCTCATACATCCTGTCCACAGCACGGCGCGTTCCAAACTGCCGAGGAAAAGGCTGCGTTCCTGGGAACGCTCAAGGCCCGGGCTTGATTGCTCTCTTCCTCCATACCTTCATCGTCCTTTTCTTTACCGTTATGCTACACAGTCCATGCTATGCTTTGTATTGCCCAATGACATGACGCTCGCTTCTGACTTGAAGCATCACGGTTGTACATCATCCATATCCGGTGTGAGCGTGAAGTACGGCCTCCCATTCTTTATGAGTCGAGTCCACATCATACGTAGCGAGCTGCCCATGTTCGAGTGAATATCATTACGCTCTGCAAATGGACGACGCGGGAGTAAGCCACGATTGGCTGCAGAGGTCAAATGCATTGAGCCAATCGGCACACAGGGTATGCAATTGGCGCCCACGTCCGCTTTGCGAAAAAGTGAGTGACGCTGGCGGCGACGAGCTCGTTCCTTCCTGCCGCGTCCACTACGTTTCGTTCCCCAGACACATTTGTCTGGCTCCTCTGTTGCGTCTCTCCGGTACGTGGTCATATATTTCGTGAACTATGGTTGCTCATGACAGTCGGACAGGTGTGCGACAACACCACGCTGGCGCGTCACCGCGTCTACTAACACGGTGGTGCTGGTTTGTCGTGTCGCGGTGCGTACTACGTCTCTACTTCTGTAATTGCAGCACATCTGACATAAAACTAGGATGACTGGTCATTGCATTGATGCTGAGAGCGTCCTCTCTGGGCCTCGCATTCACACATGGGATCTCGCGCCGCTACCTCCTCCGTTCCCACTGCTTGCAACAGCAACTCTGTCATGAGACCCGCCCCGTCTCCTCAACACTATCGCACCTGCATACACAGGAGACGTCTGAGATGTCCAAGAGTCTACCTCCATCCGACGCTGGACCAACCACTACCAGCGCTCGCCCTTCCCCGGACGAGACCAACGCTGCGTCGAATTCCGACGACGGGGGCATCGAGAACGAAACCAAGGCGCACTGGACAGCGTCAAGTACCCATCCGGATCTTGTGCGTTGTAGTCCACCGCAAACAGCCGAAGGATCCAGGAGCATTGCCCCGNCCCCGCTCCGNTTTTCTCGCGGTACGCCTACCGCGACCACCGGGGCCCGCCAGCCTCTGTACGAGAAGATGGCGGAGGCCGCTGACCCGGACGAAGCATGGCAGACCTATCAAGAGCTTCTCAAGTATCGACCGCCCCACATAGAGCAAAGCATCCCCCACAAGTACCTTCACGCATTCGCTGCCTCCCTCGTCAGCCGCTCGAAGACCCTGCCACCTCAGAAGACCCGCACCCGGACCACCTTCCTGAGATTGCTCTCTGTCCTTAATACCATCTACGACACAGGTGGACAGGTGCGTTTATGGGAGTGGAATGCGCTCATAGAGTGCGCGGGGCGCGGCTGGCGGAAAACGAGGATGGATGATTTTCAGGCCGCGCTGAATGTCTACCAGGACATGATCGCGAACCGGGCTCCAGGCTCGTCTTTCTCAAGGGGGCCTGTATCTCATGACCCGGCAAAAATCGTATCCCATCCCGTTAAACCCGACATTGTGACCTATAATACCCTCCTCTCCATCGCCGGACGTACGCTTAACCCCACTGTCATGCGTTTGGCGGAAGAACTCTTAGAGTCCTCTGGCATGACTCCCGATCGGATGACCTACCTCATCTACCAACGCTTCTACGCTCGCAAAGGCAAGCTCGGCGGTGTGCGCAGGGCGACTGCTCGGCTATTGGGAGACGGCTGGCAGCTAGGTATGGAAGGCATTAACTCGCTGATATGGGCGTACGGACGCAACGGGCGACTGGATATCGTCGAGTACATCTACTGCATTTTGCGGCATAATCTACTCCCCGACGCACCCCCCAACAACGGCCTCGACGTGGAAGACTCCATACGGCAATTAGACTGGCTGGAGAACCTCACCATCCCCTCGGACTTGAAGCCTGACGCCATCACCTACTACACAATCATCCAGGTGTACGCTTACCATGGACGCCTTCGCGAATCTCTCCATACCTTCGCGGACATGATCTCCTCGCCGGTGCCTATCACGGGAAAGCTCGAAGACGTCGAGAAATTCGAGCCGGGGCCCAACTTTCCCAGCCCCATTCTCCCCATCTACCGTGCGCTATTCCTTGGCTTCGCTCGACATGCGCTCCCCCCTGGGATCTCGCCATCTGAGGCCGAAGAGAGACGGCCAGACGACAGGGACAAGGTATGGCGAGCTTGGACCTTCGAGCAGCTGCACACCATCTTCGACGATTTCATGAATCTGCCCTTCGATTCGAAGCCCAACACCCAGACCGTTTATTGGATTCTCGTGGCCTTCGCGACCACCAGCGGCTACAACCAAGCGGTTCTACGCAACGTGTTGGAACGGATAGAAGACCGGTTCGGGACTGAGGGGTGGGACATGCGTCTACGCGTGCTGCGGGAGAAGATCCTTGCGGAGCAGTTAGACAGCGCGTACTTTAAGGGGCTACGCAAGACCCGGGAGCGGCGAAGTTGGAGGACATGAGCGATCTTTGTACATTTGGAGAATATATAGTATGTAAAGACACCGTAATTGGGCAACTCTATGGTACACACACACACTGCACAGTCCTATGCCACACATCGTACACACGGATTCGAGATTCGAAGTATGAGTTCCGTCGCTTCTACACCGAGCACCACAGTCACATGGGAGAGTGGAAGGGGCTCCGTCGAGCGCAGCTACAGAGAGCCTCCGTTATCGGTCCTCCACTGAGCGTAGTCCTCCCAGGTCACGGCACAAGACCGGCTCTGATACCGGCGCAC
>JAPEVG010000788.1:0-10138 GCA_029747595.1 Trametes cubensis
AGGACTGACGAAGGAGGCTGGGGCTGAACGACGGGGGCAGTCTCGGGCTCCTTGATAGGCACAGGTTCTGGAAGTGCGACGGCGGGTGCAGCGCTTGCCATAATCATGACAGGTGCAGGGGCGTGCTCTTCTTCCTTCTCCTCAGGCTCCGGTGCAATTCTGAACGAACGGGCGCGCGACCGGAAGCGAACACCCTGTGTCCGGACAGCGCGCATAGCTGCAAGTCCGGAACCGGCGGCGATACCCTTGAGCAGGTACCCGTTGAGCGCAACGCTCACCGCAAGCAGGGCGACGATCCACTTCGAGACGACGGGATCACCGACGAGCGAACTCCAGGAAGACATAAACTTCTCGATGGCTTCGCCAGTGCCTGCGTTCGTGGGACGAGAGGCAGGGACAACGGTGGGGGTAGCCTTGATATAGACGGGAGGGGCAACCTTCACGACAAGTTCGATGGGTTGACCAGTCTGCGCTTGCTCAGACACAGCGAGGTTAGCAAGGACGCTTGCAATGGCAGGGCTAGTGATATCCACGCGCGGAGGGGGGACGATCTCCTGGGCGGAGCGGAGCGGGTGCCTCTGGTGGCGGGCGTTAGTCGTCGCNGGGCGTCAGGGTCGTGCAGAAGTTGAGAATGTGGAGAGTCAAGAAGGACGCAATCTGTTGCATAGCAAGTGGTGAATGAGTGAATTGCAGCACAGCCACTAGACCGCAGAAGCACGCACCAGGAGCAGCTTGAGCCTCGCCATTGGGTTCTCCACCTCCTGCATGCGGGGATTGTCCTCCTTCAGAAGGGAGCCCTTCACTCCGATCACAGACGCAGAGACACGCTCGCGGAGGTTCTTCGGCTCAGCCGAGCTCGCCAAGTTCGTTTTGCTGCTCGACCGGGAGAGTGCACCACGAACGGCAGTGCCGTTGGCGGTGACAGCCGTGATAGAGCTAGAGCGCGAGCGAGTCATCTCGCGGACCTTCTTGATACGACGAACCTGATAGTTAGAGGCAAAAGAGAGTAAGAAGCTGTTGGTGCACAACGAAGCGAATAGGGAAAGGGGCGGTCACATGACGCAAACATGTAATCGCGAGGAAGGATCCGGAGAGCGCTCGCCACATACCTCGACCATAACCGTCAATACCGCGGTGTAGAGCGTGAAAGTCATCAAGCAGTCCATCGCGAGAGCCACGGCAGCGACGGCGCAGAACTCCTTCAATCCACCAACGTGGCTGTTGACGCCAACAAGCAGAACAGCGATTTCGAGAGCGTAGTCACGCAGAATCATGTTGCCAACTCGGTCAAGCGCCTCAAGAACGACTTCGCCTGCAGCTTTCATACGACCATCCTCTTGGGGTTTGATCATGTGAGGGTGCGCCATGACTGCGCGCGCAAGGCGGAGCGGCTTGTCGAAACCAACGGTGCATACCAAGAACGGAAGAGCTTCGGTGAGAGCGATGGGATCGAGTGGAATGTCCAGAGACCGGCAGAGCGGAAGGGTGAAGAGGAAGGAGACGATGGCAGAAGAGAAGATACCGGTGGAGAGCCAGAAGTTAGAGCCGAGAGCACGCGAGGACAAGAATAGCCTCATGAACGTGACGTGCATCAGGATGTAACCCGTCAGAACGACGAGGATATCCAGGGAATCGGCTTTCTGTGGCAAAAGGGTAAGGATCGTCACCTTCGGCTGGTACGCGAAGCACCACGTACCTTCGTGAGTTCCCAGAAGCGCAGAACGAGCGCGCTGAGAGCGTACGCGACCCACTTGCTGCTCTTCATCTCACCGATACTTTCCTGGCGTTTGCCTGCATCAAGCTCATACTTGACACCATCAACAATCAGGTTCTTCGCCTGCTTAAGAGCTCCAATCCAATCCTCGCGCGAACCAGGCTTGAAGGAAAGCGTGAGGACCGGAGACGCGCCGGGCTCGGACACCGTGGTGAAGCATGCGACCGAGGACAAGTTGGAACCAGGGTAGTGACAGATAGATGGATAGGCCTTGCCCGAGAGCGACGGAAGTTCTGACACGAGATATTGCGCGACAGTAGACGCGTCAAGAGGAGTCGCCTGTGAAATTTCCGTGTGAGCGAATGTATGTTCAGACAATTCAACGTTGTATGCGTCGATAAAGCGGTGGAGGTGGTGGTAGAAGGCCAGATGGGATTCGACCGCTAAGTGAGCTGGCAAAACACGTACCGTGTGTGCCTTGTCGTCAAGGGTGAAAACGACCTGCTGCAACTCCAGTGCTTCCAGACCATCTTCGGGATGCTTCCAGGCCTCCGCCCAGTCATGTTGAGTGACCGCGACCCATTCTCCGTCGGTAAGACGTGCGTATGCCGGTCGGAGCGCAGGCGGCTGAGTAGACTCGAAGAAGGATGAGTGCTTAATGCCGGAGAGGATGTGGAAGTAAGCAAGGGTCGCGAGGACGAAGACGGTGACAATCGTCTCGATGGGAGAGAAGACGGTATGGGTCGAAAGCGGTCGTAGTAAGGCACGCATTTTCGGGGGTTGAGGTAGGGGATGCGGGGGAGAACGCGTCCCAATAAATGGAGGGAATAAAAAGTCTATCTGAAGGTATTAGCAGGCGCTGCAAGAGCTGGAGAGAAAAGGAGGAGAGATAGTTAGAGCCGAACGTCGACGTAGGTAGTACGGGGAAAATGGGGGATGGAGCGCGTGGACGCGAAGCGTACCTAGCAGACAACCCGCGTAGACGTCGCCGTAGAGTTCGTCTATGGGGGAGTGAGAAAGAGGGCGGGAAAGGCGCGGTTGAATGCGCCGTTGGGCGGGACGCCGATGAGGACGAGGCGGACGATGAGGAGGGAAGGAGAGGGAGGGAGGGAGGCCGGGGGATTGGGGACGAAGGAAAGGATGTGGGACGATCGCTCGAGCAATTATTATACCCGCTAATATCTCATCAACCCCTTCCCTTTTCCGGTAGCGCACTTCCTCTTCCCACATCATCACTAGGCGCCCATTCCTCTCTCCGCCTTCTCCTCCGATTCCGTCAACCCCGGCCTCTCGCTCGATTACTCTCCGGTCTCTGGCAGCGCATGCGCACAACAGGAAAGTCTATGGCGATCTCACCGGGCTCTGGCTTTCTCACTAGTTCCTCTTTGCTCCTTCCGTGGCCTTACCACCGCGACATCTGACTGCGTCCGCTATTGTCCGCGCTGTATTGTCTTCGTCTTCTCCCTCGAATCTGTCTAACCTCCGTCTTCATTTCAATAGGTCAGACCATCTCCACAGGAGGCCTGATCATCTTTTCCCTAAATAAAGCATCTCATGCATCTTGTCTCGATCCGCAGCGCTTGCAATGTCGAGTCCTCTGTCCGGTGCTGCGCCGCTCCATCATGCCAGCGCTTCGCTGTCGAACTCTCAACGCAGTCCCGGAGACGCCGGACGCGGGAGGAGTTGCTGTGTCGGCCACTTGTTCGGCGCGGACATGGACACACTCTCCCCCGGAACCTGCGGTCTCTCCGTTTCTGTGCTCACCGCACCCATCACCCAATAAGTCGTAAGAGGCGTCGCGATCGGTTCCACTCCAAACTCTCCAAAAAGCAGCATCATCCCAAGCGCTGCCGAGTCCCGACATCTTGCGCATAGCGCGCCTCGAGGCTCGGCGCGACTCCATCCAACTTGCCGTCTGTCCACCAAGAATACACCCGGTGCCCTATTGCCTTTGATTGCTTCGGCGTGCCTTGCTCCTCAGAGCAACAGCGAAGGAGATGCTCCTTCTTCCCTACGTTGCGACCGCACCTGGGCCTGCATGGCCTCGTCATGCATGCTCTCATCACAAGCGCCCGGCATCCCTCGGTCCTTATATAGAAGGACGTCATCCCAGGTTCTCCACCGCCAGCATCGTGCAACCTCGACCGCCGACGGTCCGAGCGAGCACTTACGACAACGCTGCGATCAGATATCGGATCCTGCTACATACACCGGTGCTTCTCGTCGAGCCCGAGTTCTGAAGGTGTGTACGTATACGCTTCACAGTTGAGGCTAGCCGCCTTCCAGGTGCTGAGCCGGGCTTCGATGACTTCGTCTGTCGAACTTCTCAGGTTCAAATTCGCGAAAGTCAAGGGTGCCACGATTCGTCGCCCTGTCCATTGGCTCGTATGCCGCCCCGTGCAATCCCCACGCAACGCTCACTCCAATCCACACCAAGTCGTACGATGTCATGTCCTGGCTCTTGGTATCCGCTATCGGCAAGGTGTACTCTGGAATTTCTCTAGTACCTTGGCAGATAGCGTCCTATCTGCCGCGTCTCGCAGCGCTCCGTTTCCTCTCGGCGAGGCGCGACTCATCATTCTCTCACCTCAAACGCCCTGCAGAGCACGAGCCAGCACCTCTAATAGGCTCTGCAATGAACGCAAGTGTTGCACGACTTTGACACAAATGCTATGTCCAATCGCACAAGCCTATGCTCAGCGTCTATCTCACCGCAATACCACCTCGACCCCGCCCGTATCTGTCACTACGATCATCTCTGCGGTCCCTGCGCGCAGCCGGCCGGGCAGGAGTGGCCGATTCCATTTTGCCACTTTGCACTTGGTTGTGCTGTCGACGTCGACCCTGCCTGCGTCGCTCAGCATGATCCATGTAGAACCCCTAGAACTGTCTGCGAATAGGAATAGCAGTCCCGTCCAGCACAATTCGCTCGCCGCCCTAGCTATCTTCCTGGCGCTGTCCAAACGTAAAGCCGACATTGCGCGCCCAAACTCTCCCGGCCACCGTCTTGGTTCCCTATCACACCCTCACTTAGTTGGACGCCAGGGCCAATGCGCAAATGTATCTCCCATCGCTTCGCGACGCATCGTATCGTATCTTGATGAGAAGCCTTACATTCGTTAGCCCATAGGCATCGCCGGTTCGCAAGTTCCTGGCGGAGTTGCGGGACCCACAAACGCCTACAGAGCGGCGTGCCTAGCGTATAACGAGGCTGCTAGCGCATCATGATCAATCGGCTCAGAAGGGTCTTCAGATGAACGCGCTGATGGCTCTTCTTGTCCGAGCCTCGTGTCGCGCCGCCGTCTTGTTCGTTCTGCACCTGCCAAGTGCAGCTAGTGCGTGTGCGAACGTTAGCATGAACGCATCGAGCTCGAGCGGGCACGTGTGTGGCGAGGCCAGCGCTGGGCGTTCTCTCGTCTTTAGTCTGAGAGTACTACAACTACTGCAATCGTCGACGTCTGGGCAATGCGCACGGTGCCCTCCACCAGCTCGATCTCACCCACCACGGCCCACAAAAGCAACAAGACTGCGACTCGCACGCGTAACGCCACGCCGTCGCGCCGCCCACCCCAATCTAATCACCACCACCCACTGNCCCGGTGCCCAGTACATACCCAATTCACGCCGAGCCGAGCTTTGCCGTCGCGGATCGCTCATGCACGGGTACCCCGGATTTGCAGCCCCGCCCCTGCACAGTTGAGGGTCACTCCGCCGAGCGCGAATAGGGTTCGTCGATGACCTCAGGACTGTCGTACCGATTGATCATTGCGCCGTGCCGCGATGACGTGCCGGCACAGCTCGAGCTGAGCTTGAGCATGCCGTGGCCACCTCAGGAAGTTCTGGTAGCCGGCGGCGGTCTGTATCTGTGAATGCTCGTCGCTCGAGCTAACTCTTGGGTAGAGCTGATATCATTGGACGATAGATACGAACCTACGTTCTGATCGCCTTGCTGCAGCACCCTCGATAGTCGCGCTGTACGTACTCGTACTTTGTAGACGAAGTTGCGCGAACCTGCGAACTTGATCGCATCCAGAGCCGGCGGCTACGAGGAGTATGCGTAGGCTAGGCTTGCGTATGCACCATATGGCTGGTATGACGAAGGTGCGGTGAGAAGCGACAGATAGAACATACCTTGACGTGATAAGTCGGCTCGAAGAGTGATGGATGTTAGGCTTCAACATCTATGGTGTGGTCAGGAAGCACATCTAGTCGAATACGTACTACCGGCTCGGACTGTGGGGCAAGTGCAGAATATCCCTTGGCCATGACTCAATGTTGACTGGTTGCTAGGCGTACGTTGTAGCTGCGCTGAGTGATGACCCACCGACCTTCGAGCTTCTGGTAAGTCCCAGAGATCGTCTCTTATGAGAACCGTCAGCCAATACTTACTACACGGCAGAACGGCGTCTCGAAATCCTCTTCCCTCGTATCTGGCCAGATCTAGAGCTTCCTTGTCGATGATGTCGGCTGTCTACCTGCGCACCCTAGGCATAAGTCGAAATGCACGTCAGTCCCACAACACCTTCAACAGACGAGTCTCAACCTTCCGTGCGTACCTCAGCGACTCTCGACGATCTCCATGACAGTGGCTCATCATTATCGTGTGTCAGCTCTTTAGCGGCACTGGGTTGCAACTTTCCAGCCACCACCACCACCGCCGCGCCTGCCGCGACCCTGCATCGACGGGAGAAAGACGGATCCATCGGGTTACAGCATACTCGGCGTCCGCGAGAGCTCGGCATGCCTGTGCCAGTGTAGGGGGCACAGAGCGGCCAATTGGACCCCGGCGCACCCCCGACCGTCGGTAGACGTCGTAGCACCACGCAGTATAGTGCCGGCATACTGTTCCTCTGCTCTAGTAAGAACAACTTGGGTCGACTCCGAGACGCTCCCGAGTTGCAGGCGCGACGCGTCGTGAACAGCCTGGACGATGAGCCCCATACGTTCGTTGACGTTAGCACTGCGCGGGGTCAATACAAGCCTGGCGTCGCGTCCGTGAAGATGTGCAGATATGTCCGATTTCTCGGGGACGTGAAGAACTGCGGCGTCGCGTTCGCACCGGTATGATGCACGTCAAACATGCTCGACGACACTTGCGCGCCCCAAAGGCCAAGTGAACGTCGCTGACGGACGCCATGAGTATCGCACGAGCAATTTGGGCCTATCCGGCACGCAGCGAATGCAGCAATGCCAGAGCTACTCGCGTAGTGCCTAATGCGCACCGCACTGATGATAGGAAGCACGAACTCTCGAAGAGGCAATGCCCCAGCGACGCGCCCGATGGCCCTCGGGATCTGACCATCTCCAAGTCAAAATCTCGTCATCTCGCGCGCGCTCGCAGCTGCCGCTGCACACATCTGCATCATCGTGCATCATCACTCACCGCCCCCATCGGCCCAACCTCCCAATAGCAATGCAGCAGCACCTCGCAATCTCCGCACGCGCCGTCGGCGTGTGAGATTGCGCGAGCGCAGGAAAACACACGGACCGCCGATTGCAGGTCGCACGGGCGCACGGGCGCGCGCGCGTCGAAACACGATCTCGTTGGGCGGCTGGTGACGAACAAGGGACAGGTGTGTACGTCCGCCCTGCGTGGATTGCGCTCTAATTGGTAGTCCCCCGGGCTATCGGATCTGTCAGAGAACAGGAGAAGGGTGCAGTGGCGCTACGCGTCGACATGCTTCGACGCGACGCACAGTACCACAGCAGCCCATAAGCGGACGACAAGGTGGGCGCCGGGTATCCGCAGCGGAGACAAAACGGTAGATAAGCAAGCAAGAGAAACCGACTGTGAGACTCACCTTGAACTTGTAAGCCCTGCGGATAGACTTGCTTGGAAGATCAAGTCGGTGGGTAGCAATACATACAACATGTCATTCCTACGTGCCCATAACGGTATATGGAAAAGTGTTCACAGAAGCAGAAGGAGCAGAGGTATAGCCAATGGTACATAGCGATGGAGGGGAATGTGAGCTGTTAAGCAAGACTGGTATAAAAGATCGTGAATATGCGGAACGAGCGTGAATCAAGACGTCTAGATGGGAGCATGAGGATGCTAGATGCGCGAGGTATTTACTCGGCGATGAAGATGCTTGAGAAGAGGGCTCCATGGTTAACCACAGTTGTGCATTGAGGTAGGTGTGAACATCATACCGAGCGAACATTGGTCGGCGAAAGGCTGATAGCGTGCATTGGCCCAGCAGGGTGTTTGCGAGGTCAGGATAACGGTGTGAGATCGACCGGATTTCGACGCTTGAGGTGGGTAGTTACGGAAGGTAACCCGTGGTGGGACAAAGGCATGCGAGGATGAGTAGGTTTTGGGTAGTGTTGTCGGGAACAATACTTGGCCAAGCGGGATGAGAGAAGATAACGGTTGCATGACGGAATGGCACGCTGGAGACCATGAAGAGTTTCACAGTAGCTTCGACGCGCGGAGGTGTTCCCGGACGACCATGTCTTTCACTGGAGGACAGTGTGAGTCTCAGCAAAGCAATCATACGGTTACTCTCGACACTCACCACTGGCGATGATGCCTCCAGTGGTGGTAGTATCCTAAACATCGCCATATTAGTCTCGGGTCGTATACAATCGAGGCGGCTGTACCAACCGTGACAGATGTACAGAAGCCATAGAACTTGCGGGGTATCGGAGAGTGTTCTCTGTGTATAGCGCTGAACTTGCTCTTAAAGTCTGTTTGCGACGAGCGGTCGATTATTCTGAATATATACACGTGGTGAGATGCACCTACACTTCTCTACGACTTCGGGCTCGTTTGGGCGATCGCCGAAACTTCGCACGTATTTCGCGAGACGGACACCGGACTTGAGCTTCGACGCCAGTATGTCGCACTTGTTCAGGAAAAGGACCAGGTCGACCTTCGCTAGGAGTTTGTTGGAGCAAACCTCTTTCCAGAGAAGAACGCTATCCTCCTGAGAAAGGTCAATTGTCGGTACAATTAATCAAAACACGGCCTGAGGGTGCGAACGATCACTCGTACCAGGCGATTTATACTCCGGTCCTCCACGAGAGTTTGATCGAATGCAGAGATCGGCGCAAGGAAGATAATAGCTATGCAGGGAATATGTTAGTGAGCGCTTATGAACAAGTCCAAGAATCCTTGCCATTGACTACAATGTTAGCGTTCAGTCACAGTTAGCCTCGTCGATCGTCTAAGCGCTGTAGATGGCTAGAACGTACCATCATCAAAGAAGGGGACCCACGTCGCTGAAGTCGGACACAACGTCAGCAACATCCCCTAGAAGAGTACTAGTTGCGGCGTTGACTCACGTCGCTAATACACAACCTGTCAGTATGGTGCCTTGCATGAGACAGAATGACGTCCTGACCTGTGACCGCGATCCGCCCACGTCAATGATACGCCATTCGGTACCAGTTTCTGGACCGGCCTCCATGTGGAAGCTGTACTCGGATACGCCCACTGTCTTCAATCGGGCTCGGAGGACATCGTCTGGTATATGCAATGAAAATACTGAGAAGACTAGCATAGGAGCAGGACGCACCATCCGATGGAAAGTAAGTCAGAGACGTGACTCGATTCAGATCGTTCAAGTAACTACATGTGAGGTCACAATCAGTCCAAAAGACAGGAGCGACATTGCTTACAAGCCTGGGCTTTCTTCCAGCCTGATCTTACGTCGCCGCAGTATTTGCCGAACGACATGGTCTTGCCACAGAGCGATCATGTCCGGACAGCAATGGTGTAGGACTGTCTGGGACTCGTCGATCGTCTCTTGACCGGTCGTTCCAGCAGACTGAGGCCTTCCGGATGTCCGTAGTTTCCACGCGGCACCAGGTCGGACGAATACCTCCTGGTGGCGGAAAGCATGGGAGGAAGGCGGGTAAGAGTTGCCATAGTACGGCACGTTGCCGTTGACACTATTGCTCCCGCCTACGCCTAGCGTCGTGGCTTCGTGCTCGTTTGGCGGGACCAGTTTCGCAATCAGGAGCGATTCCACATGATGGAGAGGGTACAGACGCCTGCGGAGCTCCTCCAGATGGTAAGGCAGTGATACATGGTTCTCCGATTCTGAGTCAGAATCTGGATCGGAGGTGTAAGTAGAGGAGGGATAGACATCCCGCCGTCGGATGTCGTTCAACGCGTCCAATATGGTGTGGATCGAGCGGACGATATTCAGCTGGATAACCGCGCGCCACAGGATGCGTTCCTCGCGGAAAGCGTTTGGGGTATATAATCTCTGGAACTCTGGACAGATGTATTAGCGAGGAACTGTGTAATGACGCGACATACGCGACGACGCGGCGCAAAGTCGCAGCGGGCATGTAGCGGAGGTGGAGAGCACAGATAGCCGAGCAGGGGCAGAGCGTGCCGGCAAGGTACAGTTNATATGGTAGAAGAGCTTCTGTANTCGACTTCCGACGATAGCTCGAAGCGCAGATCATGGA
>JAPEVG010000789.1:0-10112 GCA_029747595.1 Trametes cubensis
TGCAAATACTACTACGCGCTTATCTTCGACAAGCTAGGGCTAGTAGCTGAATATATACAAGCTCTATATTCATTGACGTCTTAAGGCTTGAGAGTTTAAGAGTCACGCTCAAAAGCGTAACAGCTACAGCCTTGCAAGACATTGGCTTACTCAAGCAATCCCCGGCGGCCGTACAGTACTTCTATCCACCGCCCTACCTCCTTGATACAGTACCTTCATCCGCTGCTCTACCGAACAACGCTCCAAATCCTAACAGCGTGCGGAGAGACGACAAAGTGTTCCGATATCTGCACAACCTCGTGCGCATCCGCGAGTTTTGCCGGGCGCGTCTCTTCGATCCTACGGTGGATGGCAAGGCGCTTTCCATCGCGGAATGGAGGTCGGCGTTGTGGGGAGACTACACCCTGAAGGATGCTCCTCCCACCAAGGCGAAGGCGTCAGAGGAGAAGAAGGCCAAACGACGCTATGAGGACAGGAATGCCATTGCGCGGCTCTTCGGAAGCGTCGCGTGCCTCCCCTCCTACGACGAGGCGCAGGTCATCACCATGGACGATCTGGACGTGGACAAGACCTTTGCCGCGCAGAGTGTCATGTTGCGCATGCGTTTGATATGGGAAGTGCACGAAATCAACTTCCGATGCGATCTAGTTGCCCTCGATCGTGTCATGGTCCCTCGCGACCAGTGGCCGATCATGCATCGATGGCAGCGCGAGGCGGACATATCTGCCGTATGGGGGCAGCGGTCTGGTATCGTCACCGTGTTGCCGCACCCCAGAGAAGTGACGGCCTTTCATTGGCGGCGGGGAAGTGACCCGCAGTGGCAGGAGTGCATACCGTCCTTGCGTGCTTTCATCACGCTGATGACACGTTGGGACCAAGTACCTGCGGACCTGTGTCGCGCTGTTCGACAAGAACTTTGGGATGTTGGATTGTATACTCACGTACAGGAGCAGGCTATTCGTTTCTATGTTGAGAACTTTGTTGCGCATTTCCATAGGCTCCCGGTTGCGCCTATAATGTTCCCCACAGCGTATCTCGTGTAATTGTAATCTTGGGCTGGTAGGAAGCAGTAGTAACCATGTCGCTGTGTAGTTATATCTCATGTTATTGAACGTTCCGCTGACTGACCGGCCACATCACAGCCGAGTGGCCACAGCTATGATCGAGGTGAAGGTGTCTGCCCCAAACAATGGGCCCGGTGGGCGGGGGCCTGGTGATGGGTCTGCCTCTTCTTGGTGGCCGCCGACGCCTCGCCTGGCTTACGCCTCCTCACACCTCGAACCTGTCTCCCGACCGCTGCAATCCTGCCTCTAACGACGCTCTGACCCATGGGCAAGCAAAACGAGATTCTCTGGGAAGAGGAAAAGGAATGGCTGGTATCACAGTATCCACGAGCAGACGTTCAGGACGCCTTAGCGAATTCCCAGAAAAAATTGGTCAAGGCAGTAGACATCATTTGGCCCGACTACAAGAAACGATTCAAGGACCCCCTTCCAGCAGAAAGTGAACACACTTTCAAGCGGCGTCTGCTGAACGCTCCGGCTGACCGGAAGAAGCTCATCTCGCGTCGCAAAGCGGAATCGGTCAATGAGGTGACACTGCGAATGCAGCGGCGCAAGAAGGTACGTGGGCTCTCTAACACATTGGGCCCAACCACTGACACGCTCCTCCAGGATCTGAAGGAGTGGTTGAAGAAGCACAAGTATTACGACACTCGTAAGAAGGGGTCAGACACCTCGGTGTTCATTCCAGCATTGACACCTCAGCGTCGGCGGGGGGTGGGCGCCGTGGACGTGTTCGCTCAAAGTCCTCTTCGACAAGAACTGGTGCCCGACGTGCCCAAGGACGTGGGAACCCGAAGGAGTGTCGTGGCAGCTGCCTTTCACGGCCTTGATCCCCAAGTGCAGGCCACCTTTGCGGCCTCAGCGCAGACGTTGAACAAAGAGCGCGTCGCACAGGAACTGGATGAGGCAGGCGGACATGACGAGGTGGTCCGAGCCCTGTGCGTATAATCTCGCACTGTACGCATTCTCGCTGACGCCTCAAACAGGAAAGTACCCTCCATCTCGTCCTGGTACCACGGCATCATGCAACACCTCCTGGACGAAGTCGGCTGGATCGGTGCCGCGGTCCTCGGTGGTCCCAATGAAGAAGGTCGCATGATCATGTTCAGGTACGCCCCTGTATTCTAACATCCGTACCCGCTAGATTGTGACCATGTCCATAGCTATGCGAAGGACACGGACCGCAAGGGGGAAACCTTTTGGCAGGCTCTAGCGAAGGAGGTGGGGTGGGACGAGGCGCACTTGATGAATTGGGCGCTGCACTTCCTCGAGGGATGTAACCCAGGTACGTGAAACCGTTCAGCCCCGCTGTCAAAGCACTGATGAACACTGAACAGCACTCAACCTGAGCGGCACACCGACTCCTCGCGACCAGGACCAGACGCCTCGCGATCAGGACCAGCACATAGCTGCCCCGTGTGGGCAAGCGGCTCAATGCGCATGCCACACGGAGTATACCGAGGTGCTGGCACAAGAGGCGACACCTGGCATTGAGAAGGACGAAATCGATATGGTTCGCGACCCAGCGCAAATCGAGCCGGCGGACTTAGGTCAACCAGCGAGCGTGGACGCCACCCACGACGTCGTCTCGCACACACCGAGAATGGCACGCCAACCAGAGCCAGATGCCATTATCGTAGGCATTGACGCAGAATGTGGACTACAGGACCCCGATCGTTGCCTGGAGCAGTCCAACTCGGTTGGTTTGGCTATGCGCGGAGCAGTGCGCTGGAGCAACCTTGACGAGGGAGACTCGACGCTGACGCAACTGCCGGAAGAGTCAGTGCAAGCGTCGATAGCGCAAGACGTCACAGACGGGTCGGCCAAAAGGCCAGCCGGCATAGAGAAGTCGGTTGGACCACTGACGATCAGGCTCCCACCACGAAAGGCAGACGTCTCGAAAGGTTCGTTCTGCACGCTATGCACCGCATGTACCTTTCTGACTCCCCATGACAGCTGCGCTGCCGGCACTGCCCACAGGAGAGGAAGGGAATTCACGCCCTCGTCGCAACACAAAGGCCACTCTGCGCAAGCAAGGCATTGAACCGTGAGTATGATGACATTGCTGCCGGGAGAAGCTAATGTTGTGTGATAGCGCCCTTCCGCTCAAGGAACGAAGGCACGCAGAGCGTTTCGCTACTGCTGGGGCAACTGCGTCAACGACGAAGGCTGCCAAGGTGACTGCGAGAGGTTGCAAGGCCTCAGGGTATGTCGCGTTGTGTCATCTTCAACAACTACTGACATTGTGGTGATGTAGCACTGGCGGTAAAGGCTCTCGGGCGAAGAAGTAGACATTATGGAATGAGAAAGCAGCAAAGGCTTTCAGAACACGTAGTTACATAGAATGTTGTCTACATGCAGAGCGGCGAGGGAGGACAAAGGGATGAGGGTAATGAACGTGCCATACATAGATCTCGTAGACTAAATATTCTCCCTACGCCGGTCGCGACGCAAAGGACGAGAATGCCACGATGGCGCGCGCCGCCAAGAACCAATGGGTGGACCGATAACATGCGGCGGATGGGGCCGGACGAGAACGCGTTCCTGAAAAACCGCGACCTTTTTTCGACCGACGTCGCTTGCCTTCCGACCACCAAGTCGCCCGACAAGCCTGCCATTCACATCTCACTGTACCCTCACCACCACTACAATGCCAGCCATGGATGCAGACGCCGCCGACGNTTTTACACAACGATGAACTACCCCGGTATCTCATCAAGGTCCGGCTCGTCCTGTGGACGATGGTGAGCCTTGCATCATCTGACTATCGTGTGTCGTGCTCATGGTCGCAGAGCGGCATGGTGCCCGACTCCACGTACGTGGACGCCCCCATGGGTGACACGTTGGTTCTCAGCAAAGTCACATGGCTGGCGAGGCGTGTCCCCGTATTGACGGCGTGGGTGGACTTCTGGAGTGTCGAGGAGGGAGATTGGAGGCTCGAGAGGTTGGCCAACTTGTCGTTGGATGTGTCCAACACGTCGCCTGCCTTCTTGATGCGGCTGCAGGGGACAAAACATTGTCCTACGCTGGGAAACGAGCTCAAGCTTGTGGAACTTGCGGCATTCAACACGGATCACGACGACCTGCCCAAGATCGAGAAGGTGGTATTGCCCAAGGTGGTTCGTGCTCACATTCTGACGATCACCGCGTGGAACGAGGTAAGCACCAGCCTCGGACAAGTGAATCACACTCACTGGACTATAAGCAGAACGTAACCTCGCATGCACGTCGCTTCGAGGTGAACGTCGGACCGCGTGCTCACGTCAGGCTGGCCGACCACGCTGAAGTCATCAAGCACCTGAGAGAAGACCCGCAGGGCGGCGAGCCGAAGGCCATTACTCATGTCGAGCGTTGGGACAACGAATTGTGCAAGTGGAAGCTTCAAGATATCAACCGGGTCTTTGTCTTTGACGGGAAGTCGCGACTCTTGCTTGTGCGACATGACCAGAACCGCTTGCCCATCGGTCTCGCGAAGGAGATAGCACGCGCCGAGCACATTGTAGCGGCGCGGAGGCTCGGAGTTAGTGCAAGGCAAATCGTTCACTGAGACGTGCTCATAGGTTGAATCATGTCAGGGCTCAGTCCAAGACGACGTCGAGGTCATTGACCTCGCGGCAAGCGACGACACGGCCGTAGCTGCTGATGAGGTACGTGTTCTGGGCATAGTTACCAAGTGTTCCACTCAGGCTTACCGGTACCTCTGGCACTTTAGGAAGTCCGCGTTGTCAAGCGCAAACGGACCTCAACGAGCGAGCACGACGGAAAGGCATAGGGGAGCATCTCAATGGCACATTAGAAGTGGGATGGCATGTGTGTGAATGAGAGCGTTACCTACGTAGAGTAGCAATGGTCTCACGAAGGAGGCATGCCTTGGAAACGGCAGCGCGAGCAAGGCAAGCGAGGAATTCTTCGCGCCATGTAGCGGAATAATACCTACAGATGGCACATGCGACGACCGCGATCCTGTCGCTGTCGCGTTTCCAACTTCAAAGGGCCGTTACACCTCGCTATGCCGAACCAAGGCCGTAAACCGACCAACCGCAGGGCGTCGCGTGGATTCCCGGAACGGGAGGGGCGAGCGGAGATATAAAGGCGTCGCTGAGGCGCAGGTTTTGTCTGTCGCCTAGTTGTCTCTNCCCCCCTTTCTCTCTCCTCCCTCCCCTCCCGCTCACGAATCACCGCGTACGGCCATGGCTATCTACCGAGGTTACCTACGACCTGGTGATGTGGTCAAAAGGGTTCAGTTCCTCAGCGTGGAAGCGAGCAGCCGACAGGCGAGCGACGCGCTGAAGAGGCTTTGTCGTCGTGGGGCCAATCAACGTATTCCAGCCAAGCCCGTCATCTGTCCCCGATGCCATTTTCCCGCATGCTTCACAGCGCGGCTTACCTACAAAGCGGACTACGCAGGGGCATGGGCGATGATTGTAAGGATGAGCATGTTAGACGGTTAAAATGTGATGCTAACTCTCCTCCAGTGCCTCGGTTGCAAGCGTGCTCATTTCCCAACCCAATGGGGGCCACCTGAAGAGCAACTTGAGGAGATCGAGAAGCAGCGCCAAGAGGACGAAGAGGAGGCTTTGACCAAGCGTGTCAATGCCAGAAAGGCCAGATTGGAACGCGCGCGGAAGTCTCGAAGCGTTGGAGAGGCCAAGAAGGCGAACACACGCACTACCAAAAACACCAAGAAGTCGACGAAGCCCTTGGGGGTGCGTATACGATATGCTGAAACGTTGTTCATCTAACGCGAGTGGCCTACAGATCGTCAGCAACGTCTTGGACAGCAAGAAGTCAGAGGTCGGAAGGGGGCGCAATATCACTATCTGCCTGTGGTACAAGGTGCGCACATCTCCATAATGCCTGTGGTTCACGACTAAGGCAACGGCTAGGAGAACGAATTCCCTATTAAGACGAAGATACAGCTGTCTCAACATACTCATATACGCCTTGACGACCACCCTTGGATCCAGGAGGCGTGCCTATCAATGGCAAGATCGCCGTTCGAGCACTGGAAGTTCGACGTAGGGCAATGGGAGCTGATCCCGTGGGCCACCGCGAACGTCGATATCGGTCTGCAAGATACGATCTTCGTCCGAGTGAAAGACTTACGTTGCACCGGTCTTGGCCATGAGCTGCGCGTGTACGAGGACCGCGACCGTGCCCGGTTTCTATCCCTGTCAAAGAGTCCGGTGTCAATTCTGGAACGCGAAGCCCCGAACAGTGTGTACTTCGCGATCTGGCATAGGGTATGTACATATCTACTGCGCAGCAGACGGATGCTGACTACATGATTACTGACAGGACAACCAAGGTCCGATCATTCACAAAAGAGCACGCGTGAAGGACCAGGATCTCGAGGGCGTTCATTGGCGTGGTCCGCCTGAGGTACACGGCGAATGGCCTGTCTGCTACTGGCAGGAGTCGACGTCGAAGTGGCGGCCATATGAAGGGACCCCAGAGGAGCGCGGCGTACTTGACCCCGACGCCCGAGTGATCCTGCTTCGGCGCCCGGACGTGCTGTTCTTGCACGGCTTAGGCGAGGTCCTGGAGTTCATGGAGAATGATAGCGCGGGCCGCAGCATCCTTGCGGCCGACGCTGATGTCACAACGAAGCCGAGCGGGATGTTGGTCAAGGTCAGCACCCCGAAAGTCGAAGGCGACGTCAATGCGGGAGGTCCGGCGTTGCGCGTCGTGAAACTAGAGCGTGAGGCTACTCAGGGGCAATCGGGTAATCCAATGAGAAACCAAGACGCGGCTGGTGAGTTGTTCGTGCAGGGAAGCAGCAACGGGACAGGAGTGCCATGGCAGGTCCGGATGAGAAACATGGGGTACAGCGTTGTGCGTGAGGGGGGCAAGGACCGGATCAAAATTGTTTAACGTACATCGGTGTAATTTGGCCAAAGAAAGTGGCAACGATCACAGATCTCATAGGTTTGAGCTTACAGTCCCCACGCGCAAATTGGCAAGGTGAGGTGGAACAGATAGGGTACCCGGTATGTATTGGTCGCTAGCCCAGATATCCAGTCTCACGCGCTGCGCAGGTGTCAAGCACGATGCGTGATGTGCTGAAGTGATGGGTGGACTTTGGGTATGCAAATGTTGTTTACGCGGGCATTCTCAGTCTAACATACATCACGCTAGAGCCACACGCAACGTCTAAGTACTCGCGTAGTGCGCCGTCTGTGGTGCACAGGACGTCAGCTGCTTGCATATATATGTCTGGGTTCATTCAAGGTCGGTTCTCCACGGCGGTGGTAGTGGTGATCCCGCTGACTTGCCTTGAGCCTTCCAGTCGAAGGGTTCAAAGTCGCGCGAGCCAAACACACGGTCGACGACGACGCGCATCATCTCCACGGCCTTCTCTCCCTTGCAAGCACCAGCTGACGACCTCCAAGCTGGCCGAAATGTCCGCCTTCTCTGCGCCCGCTTCTGTCAGCACCTCCAGCCCCAAGGACGTCTGTTCCCTCGGCGACGAGCGTGGCTTCGATGGCACAAGTGGTTGAGGGTGACGACGGCGACTGGAAATTTGAAGAGATCGTAGAGGATAGAGCAAGATGGGAAGAAGAGGTCGGTTCCATCCTGCGCGCGCGGTTCCATCTTGCGCACGTGGTTCCATCTTGCGCGCGCGGTTCCATCTTGCGCGCGCGGGCCTGTATCGAGCACGGCTTAAGCGAAGGCGGGAAAGCTCGCAGGGGACATCTTGAACGGTACGGTTGATATACTACCATGCGGAACATGCTGATTAGCTGTGCACTCCGATAGATGATGAATAGTGGAGGGACTGAGGGACGCGTGAGCGATGTTGGGAGACAAGTGCACCGTGTGTGTGTGTGWGKGTGGGATGGGGGGGGGTGTTACTGGGGATCGCGTTGAGAGCATGGGCGCGCGATGAAACCAAGGAACACTCGTAGTGTCGATTCATATTGTAAGGGTTGCACTGCTGCTATGTGCGCGTACCTTATTGACACCTGGGCAGGCGATTCCAGAGCGCATTGACTTGGTGGGCATGGTGGGCGTGGCCGTAGCCGTTTCCATTGGTTACATATTATTTGCTCAGATTGGGCGTTTTTGCGCGTTGTGCGTCATAACTGTAGGGTTGCGGAGGGATATGTACTGGGTTTATATGGTCCTGTGGCTAATGCTAATATCATTCAGGTACAACGCGGAGGCGATCAAATGGATGGCGGGGGTGGCGGTGTGTAGATGGTGTGCCTGAGAATGACGTACCGAAGCGCCAACGCAGACGGTGAGAGTCACAAACTATGATATGTTGTGCCGATGTTTAATAGAGGCTACTGTATCACAGGACGCACTGATACAGCTGTTGCCTCATGGACGGCTGCTTGCGGGGGTAGGTATGTCCGTTCAATCGCGTATAGGCGTGGCGGTAAATGTTCAACGGGGCTGCACTCTCCCGTTCTCTTTGACGGTAGAGATTTTAGCATCTCGATCAGGGCATGAGTAAACACGGGTATGTTGTGTTGTGCCTGTTAAATGACATTTGCGCCCGATGTGTATGCTCACTGCAGCGACCAGGTTGCACGGGTTGAGTACGCCGTGTCCCGATGTGTCTGCATTGGCCGCGGACGTCCTGGACGCGAGGTGTTTCCCTTGCAGTCGACTAGTGCCGTGGTCAGGCGACTCCACGTGGAGTCTAGGCAGCTGGGAAAAGCCGCGTTAGTCCTTGCGTATGGCTGCTCGTCGTTTGGCGTGGTACCACGTCTTCGGTCAACGTTGCGACTGGGCGTGGGGTCGCAAACAAATGCTCTGCCCAGGACCGACGTGTTCAGTCAGGGCGTACGAGAGATGCAATGTTTAGGCGGCGGGCGCGCAATGGTAAGGAAGGAACGGCTAGTTGTCAGAACCCAACCCGCGAACTTACTGCTACGAACCCGCTCGTATAAAGAACGAGGAGCGACGCCCGCGCGACTGGCTATCTGGCGCCCGCGCGAAAGCGCGAGACGCGCACCGTATCCACAACCGTCAAGCAATCTGGTGCGCGACGCGCTCTGTCACCACATCCTCCGTCTACACACTCGCACGCAGCCGGACGCTGGCAATGGCACCGAAGTACGCCTTGAAAACGCATCTATATGTGGTAAGTGAGATATTGGTAGAGGGACACTAGAGGTACTGACGCGACTGCAGGCCATCCAAAGTGTCGTTGGAGACGACAGACAGGCTACGGCGACCGCGGACTTCGACGCGTTCATCGAGGTATGGTCTGGCTATTCTCGTATTGTCCGCTCTCTGACACGCTATAGGCTCTATTAGATATTGGTTTCACGACGGTTGGCGGGGCCGCGAACGTCGGGATCACATTGCAGCCGCCATTAGGGCTGCACGGAGCCGACCTCGATTTGGTCNTGCCTTGGCCTACAGGCAAGGACGGTTGGTGGCCTTACGAATACGTCCCGTAAGCTACTTCTATCAACAAGTGACGGCGTTCTACTGACAGGATGCGCTTGTAGGGTTGCAAATATGCTGTGCGACAACTACAACATCAAGGCGGGCGATTTCATCGAGATTCCGGACACGGTCGACATAGCGGAGGCTGGGTTCACCATTCCGGCCATGGATTAGGACCGGGCGGTACTGACGCGCATTTCATGCCTGCAATAGTGCCTTCTTGAGAGATTACATGACGTATATACCGTAGCCATATTGCTTTGCGCCTGATACTCACTCTTGCAGAGGCGTAATACCGAGAAAACAAGGCTGATCGATCGACTGATGGCGGGGGTGGCAGTGTACCACCTGTACCTGACGGGTCGCGCACATGGATGGGTCGGGAACACGCCATAGCCTCAATGTAGGATTGATCAAGCTGTCCATTGACAAAGTACCGCGTACGTTACACTGACTACAAATATGGATTAGGCGGACGCAAACTGAGCACTGCCATATTGAATTCAACCCATGCCAACCTGTAAGACGACTAACAGCCCCATAGTATTAGCAAATGGTCGCCCATAGTATTTGGTCGTCTGGGCAGCCCTCGGTGTGCTTGCGCAAGTACGTTGATTTCTGACTCATTGTACCGTGCGCGCT
>JAPEVG010000079.1:0-25321 GCA_029747595.1 Trametes cubensis
CGCGCCGATCAACCGCCTGTCTATCACTTCTACCTGCAGAGCGACGGTGAGAGGGCGTGTGATGGGCACCGAGGCTCTGTTCGCAGCGCTGACTCCTATCCGTTTGCCAGGAGCGAAGCCAGTCCTCGGGCCTGAGGCATACTCCGGGTACTTCACAATCGGCAGCACGATCTCCCTGAACGGCGCGGACGGGTCGAAGCTGTACCTCAACGTCGACGAGAGCGCGACGGCCTCGTACAAGCCGCTCACGTTCGACGCCGTCGCGACCACAACAGACTGGGGCCTCGAGGGAGACACGATCATCACCACAGCCCCTCGACAGCTTAATTTCCTCGCTTGCAGCACGAGCGATCCGAATGTGTACGACGTTTTCTTCCAGGAGGGAAATGACACTCCCTCTGGCTCCTCCTGTACGCTGGTGACGCTCCATCTGCCCTGTCTTTGTTGATGGGGTTCTCGGCCACGAAAACGGCGTACGATCGTGGAAGGGTTTAGTTGTATGTACGACCGGGTTCGTTTTGTTTGTACGCCGGCCGCCCTGCGGAAAACAAGCTTGTTTGCAATTGTATCGCGGGAGTTTGAATTTGTGTGCGTTGAATCCGCATCGCATCCGCGTTGCACACGCGCGCTCGCGCGACGATCTGGGGTCCTTATACACGCGTCGCGACGCGTCTCGATCACGTGCGTGGGGCAAGCGATGAGGTCAGCTACCGGCAAGAGCCGCAGCAGCCGTAAGCTTTCCCTGGAATACGACGGTGACTGCGCAAGAAAGTACGATGCCNGGGGACTCGCTCTCCGTCGTACGAACCTGTTCCTTCAGAGCCTGAATCTGCGCCTACTCCTCAGAAAACTCGTTCTCGGCTTGTTACTGTCCGAAGAGTAATTCTCTTCGCTGTGACCATCGCTCTCGTCTCGCTTGCTGCGTACAGGTCGGAGCAGTGGACCGCAGAAAGACTAGCACTTCATCCGGGATCGGACGCCGATAAAGCCACCGAGAAGAGCGAGGAAGACATCGTGCAGGAGCCCATACCCTCATCAGAACCCGCAAACACCACAGACATGTCTACTACGAGCAAGTACAGCGTCGGATAGTGAGTTGTGCTGGATACAGACTACACACAGCAGAGGCTAAGCTTGCTTTTTACTCGTAGCTTCGTGAACTGGTACGTCCATATAGTCTCATCTAGATTCGCATGCGTTCATGTGGAGATCAAAGGGGTATCTATGGGAGGAAATTCCCGCCATCTCTCATTCCCGTCGATAACCTCACGTGCGTTCCATTCCCGAGTTACGTATGGGGGATCAGGACCCTGACTATCCTCTGCAGCCACATACTGTATGCTTTCGCCAACCTGAAAGCAGATACGGGAGAAGTCATTCTCTCGGACAAATGGGCCGATCAGGACATTCATTACCCTGGCGATTCCTGGAATGACCAAGGCAAGAACTTGTATGGGAATTTCAAGGCTTTGTACAAGTTAAAGAAAGAGAACCGCCACCTGAAAGTGATCCTGTCTATCGGCGGCTGGACTTATTCGCCGACATTTCACCCCATCGTCATTAACCCAACGCTGCGCTCCAAGTTCGTCGCATCCGCTATCAGGATATTAGAAGACAACGGACTCGACGGCCTAGATATCGACTACGAATATCCGCAGAACGACGAACAAGCTCGCGGATACGTCCAACTGCTGCGCGAATTGCGTCAAGCTCTGGACGTCCACGCCCAAAGGAAAGGCGCTAATTACAGGTTCCTCCTGACTGTAAGATGAAATATACCGCGCTAGACGTACGCTCACATGCGACCCAGATCGCGGCCCCGTGTGGTCCCGACAACTACAAGAAGCTACACGTACGGGAGATGGACCAGTCTCTCGATTTCTGGAACATGATGGCCTATGACTTTGGTCGGTCCTTTAGGATATATCATAGTCTTGTTTGACTAGCTGACGTACGCTTGCTATGACAGCGGGCTCCTGGGATCATGTGGCAGGCCATCAGGCGAACGTCTTTGGTGGGCCCATTAGTGCCTCGCAGGCCATTCAGTGGTATATCTCCCAGGGCGTTTCGCGAGACAAGATCGTCATGGGCATTCCTCTCTATGGGCGTAGCTTCATGAATACGGAAGGCCCCGGACAGCCGTTCCAAGGGATCGGGCCCGGCAGCTGGGAGCAGGGAGTCTACGACTACCGCGCGTTGCCCTTGCCGGGCTCGTACGTGTTCCAGGACGAGAAGCTTGTTGCAAGCTGGTCGTACGATTACCAGAAAAAGGAAATGATCAGCTTCGACAACGAGCAAGTCGGGCGTTGGAAGGGCGATTGGATAAAGCGGGAGGGCCTTCGTGGCAGCATGTTTTGGGAGCTCAGTGGCGATAAGGGGACTCCGCGCGAGGGYATGGAAGGCGGGCCAGGCAAAGAGCCGCAGCCAGGGCGGAGCCTCGTTGCTGTCGTTAAGGAAGCAATGGGCGAGCTGGATCGCAGCCCAAATTGGCTGCAGTATGAAGGCAG
This sequence comes from Trametes cubensis, assembly GCA_029747595.1. Lineage (NCBI taxonomy): Eukaryota > Fungi > Basidiomycota > Agaricomycetes > Polyporales > Polyporaceae > Trametes > Trametes cubensis. The sequence goes on from JAPEVG010000079.1 coordinate 2,508, forward strand.
CCAGTACGATAACATGAGGGCGGGGATGCCGTAAGGTCCACATGCAGGTGGCATATACCAGGCAAGAGCCGTCCCTTCGCTGGAGTTAACGCTTTCGCTGACATTCAATGCATGCAGTACTGTATCGTACTTAACTAATGGACTTCTCTTCCGGATGGCATCTCATACGAAGTGAATAATATCGCTGCTTGTGCGGCATCACGCAGGTGGCGAGATGACTGTCTCCACATTAGAATTCGGAAGCTTGCTTCAGGTGGACTTTATTCCTCAATCCGGACTAGACAAGTACATGTTGTCTTGCTATCCGCTTCCTTCTCCGCAAGCTCCGCCACCAAAGAATANCCCCCGTTCGCCGGCGCCAATCAATATCGTTCTTGAACGCCTGCCTTTCCCGGAGGGTGGTCAGCGAGTAAGCCCGACGTTGCGTTGGCGCGGTACCCCTGCAAGCGAGGAGCGCCAAGCTCAGCGTAGCCTGTACGTGATCCCGTTCTAGCCCCCAGCAATAGTTACGGAAAGCAGCTAACGTGAACTTGCGGGCGATTTCCAATGCGGAGAAAGCCGCTGAGTCGGTGAGAACATCACATCCAAGCGTCGACTTGCTACTACCGAGTCGACTCGGCCCAGCACCGCACAAACGAAGCATCATCAGGAGCCCCTGGAATAGCTAGCCGATCCGCTTGAAGGCATTCAACCCCCTGGCCTGGACTCTCGTCTTCTGATATTCCGGGAATTTGCACTGCAACCCTGAAGAAACTTACGCATCCACGTCATGCAGCCCCTAGAGTGGAATCAGCCTCGTTTGGGATCCAGCGAACCGTCTTGACACCATCGCTCCGGCGGCAAACACACGGACGTCGTGGTTCTTGTGCCAAATACGCGTATGCTCTGATGTGACTAATGCGCGTGCCCTGCTCATGTCGGTCTAGGAAAATCTCGGCGGCTGTAGAATCTCGATGAGAACCACAGTGCGTCGACCCTGACGCTATCATGTCGTATGGCGCAAGCCCGCGAAACCTCGAGGCAGGCCTCTTCGGCTTCCAAAGGCTGCGACGCGCAGCCAGCATGCTGTTCGCGCACGTCTCGCACGTGCCGTCGCGGAAGTCCGAGCTTGTCCTGCGGTCGACCGAATTTTCTCCAGAACCGATGACAGCCCAAGGCAGTCGTTGCGATGTTTACCTCGCTCTGTGTGACCTTGGATACGGTCTTCATGTCGGCACGTAGAGCACCCAATGAAATAACCGATATGAGTGTGCCAATCTGACGATGGCCCACTGACCTCTACGGCGATTAAAGTTAAGCTTCGCCTATGCTGATGTCCGTATGCTACCACCCATCGTTGTCTATTCGGGACCACATCGCGAGTCATAGCTCTAGCGTCAATGGTTATCTAAAGCCTTAGTCCACCTTCTCGTACTACATAGGTTGCCGTGTGATCGCTGCGCGCACTCTTCCGGGCCACAAGGCATAGTGACAGTTCTGCTACTGGTAGAAGTGTCACCGCCCGAAGCGGTGAGCTTGGGGGGCGTACCGCCGCCCAATCCCCACCGCACCCGTTGTAGGTCCACAAACGGAACGTGATGGGTGAGGCAGGCACGCGTTGATGTTGTACACAGTAGTGGCGATTAGATCGTATTTTTGTCAACGAATCAAGCAAAGCACGAGATCGTATAGATAAATGTTCGCACAGATCAGCATACATGTGGTAGTATTACATACGAGGTTTCTTCCAAGATGTTTCAAAAATGCTATACACGCCCTTCGCCAGGTATCGGCACTGAGGGATGACCGCGGGGTATGAGCTAATGCATGCGCGGCAACTCGTGCTTGAGGCGTTGCGTCAGGGATCGTAGCGTTCGTGAACTATAGCGACATAGCCCGTCCAGTGCCGACGTCTCGGACCTCACGGAACGTAGAGCGACCTCGCTCCGGCTCGACTTGACCGTACGTATCGGGCTCAGGGTCGAACGCCTTGTCAGCACGGACGTAGCTGATCGCTCGAGGGCTCTTGTGCGTGAAGCCAACGAAGGCGAGGGCTTTCCGGACTTCGAGAATTTCGCCCCCATGAACCTTGTCTCGCAAGAGCGGATCTCGGGTCGCGTCCGCAGCTGCACCGTTGGCAGGTGCGAGGGGCTAGGCATGAGGCAAGCGATCAGACTGGAGCGCAGCTCGAACAAGCCATCATCTGGGACTCACCTCTGGTGGTATATCGTCGTCGAAGTGGCGGGTATCCTCCGGGCTACGGAGGTCTGGCCGGTAAGGGGCCGGGTACCGGTGTATGTTCTCCCAATCAATGCCACGGAACCATGGATGAGCCTGTACGCCGTTAGCAACGATGCGAGATTAGCACCAACGCAGACGCACCTTGATCAAGTGGGCGCCGTCCACGCTACCCATGGTGCCCTGCGGCGTGATGAAACCGCTGCGTCGCGCTTGCACGATCATGGAGTTGGGCCTGCTAACGGATGCCGATGCTTGAGACCCAAGACGGTCTTCCGGCTCGCAGAGGAGTTGCTCCATCAGATTGACTSCTTCGTGCGAGACCCGTGGCCGCGAAGGGAAGCGGAGCGACTGTTTCCAGTTCAGGATCTTCTGCCGAGTGACATGGCGCTGTATCACAGAAGGTCATAGGCGTATCATGTATACGGCACATCGTTAAGCGGGAAATCAGAGACAGYGAGGTCGAGACGATGAGGGTAACTGACCGAGTTGCTGACGAAGGGAGGGAAGCTGACGAATATGTGCTGTCAGTCAAGGTTAGCCACGAAGGAGCCACCGCACCGACTGACCCGTAGAGGCATTCGAACATGATAACCCCAAGRCTCCACCAGTCGCACGAGAACGTGTACCCATGGCCTCTGATGACTTCGGGGGACACTGTCAAAGGGGGACGACCGTCAGCTACTTTGGGGGAGTGGWTTGTTTACCCCAAAGTCTTACTGTACGAATTTGTTCCGCAGCTGGCGTGGCAGGGGGATGCGCGAGGCGCATGTTAGAAGATCTGTGAGCCGAAGACCACGAAGATACTCACACGGAGTATGCCAGCTATGCACGGGTGGGACGCACGGGRATTAGATGRCATGCCAATGCTATGAATGGAGCTGACAGCAAGGCGTGTGTGGCGTACCTTTCTACGGTGTTTCTCTCTCCATGTGAAGACACCGCTCTGGCCGTCTCCCCCACCCATGAGTCGTTCGACTTCCTTGCGGTCTAGGCGCTTGGTCCTCATGCCATCCCCGAGTCCGTTGCTGTCTTCAAGGTCAATGCCATGCTTGTGAAGCAAGTGTAGCCGTTGTTGCTCGTAGTCTGTAGGAGGGAATGAGCCCGGGCGATGCGAGACGTCAACGAAGGATACAGACAGGAGGTATCGTGTGCCCAGTGCAAGTCGGTGCTGGAGGCAACGCGGCGGGGCAGCGGGAGAATTTGTCAGAACRGCTGCCTACCAAGTGTGGGAAAGACTAGCTCACGCAAGCCCGAAATCGCTCAGTTTGATGTGCCCTTCGGGGTCGAACAAGAAGTTCTGCAAATAAAAAGTAATTTCAGCTCCTTCCGGTTCATCGGCGCCACCGGATGCCTGTTGACCAAGCAGAAGGCGGTAGAATTATTCTGATTACTCACGTCCGGTTTAATATCCCTGTGAATGAATCCATGTTTGTGACATGACTCGATAGCCAGAATCATCTGAACACGGCGAAAARTCATTCGCCGACATTAAGCAACGATGGTTGAGTACAGGCAGTGAGCAACCGTGATGGCACTGCTGCGCTGGATTTAATCTGACCTCTGCAACATAGAAACGCGTGAAGTCCTCTTCAAAGACGTCTCTTTCTATCAGGAGGTTGAGCAGGTCACCGCCGCCCATATACTCCAGTACCTATCAGATATGAAATCAAAATGAAATCAGTAGATGCAACATCAGGCGGAAGATATCCTAGGAGCAATACTATACCAGATACAGATGGTCGCGGTCTTGGAAACTATAGAATAGCTTGACAATCCACTCGGCCCNTCCGGGGGTACTGACTAGCGACGCCGATCTCAACAGGTCACGTTCTGCACGAACATGTCCTTCTTGTCCTTTCCGCAACATGTCCGTCTTCCGTAGCTGTGACGAACAGTCGCGACGGTCATTCCAGTGCGATGACAGCGGTATGAACGCCATAAATTACCTGTTTCATGGCAAATAGCTGCCCCGTGGAACGCTCACGAACAAGCGATACGACGCCGAAAGCCCCTGCACGATACAAGAGATCTCGGTCAGTTAGCCGAGCTACATGAATGCAGGGCTTCCGAACCATGTCCAATTGTCTTGAGTTTGACGAATGCATTGACATCAACCTTCCGGCGACGGTCTCGTAGGTACTCGGTCTCGTTCTGACGCCAGCGGCGGCGGATATTCTCCTTCTGCATTTCGCTAAGCTGCATGGTCGCCATTTCCTTCTCTAGAGCCAGGCGCCTCTGCTCTCGAGACGGTGGATGACGAAAGAGAGGGAAATACAAATTCTCGAAGTATATCTTTGCAGCAACAGCTTTCTCAAGRGTGGCCAAGGACGGGGTGATGGGCTTCTTGGGACGAGGGGTGGGGATCTCCGGAAAGTCCTTCTCGGAGTCGAGAGCCGCTGCATCCTCTTGCTCGTGCTCGGGATGGGCAGGTAGTCCTGTAGTCCATCGGATTGTGGAGTTACCYGGCGGACCCTGAGCCGGAGAGACTTGAACCGGGGAAGGAGGTGTCATCTGAGCCTGTGTAGGTGACTGCGGCTGAACAGTTGGTGACAAGGGCGACAGGGAAACGTTCTCCCGCGCGGCAGTCGTGATGACTGACGACGTAGTAGTACTAATTCCATTCACAACACGCAATGGTCCAGCTTGAAATGCATCGGAATTACTTGGTGTGGGCTTGAGCGCGCTGACGACCTCATTGATAGCTCTGGCTTGATTCGTATATTTTACCAGATTCTTAATCGGGTCGGCCCAACGAGGATCTATTTCGCCAATCAGTTAAGTAATGTGTAGCGATCCATAGAGATTGAGTTCTCACCCCCTAGTTTACCCTGTCCTTCCGGCCCCCAACGGGTGAGAAGTGCTTCAGCCTGATCGGCATCCGAAGCATGGACGAGGTGACTATTGTGAAGTATAACGTTCAACGYCCACAACTTCGATTACGTGTGAAGAGACGTACATGAATCCAGTAGGCTTCGATACCATRTCTTTGCTTATTCTCCTCGCTTTGAGATTCCTCTGCGGAGAAGGCGTAACAGGAGGCGTCGGCGCGGCRATAGGCTTGGKTGCAGGGGATCCACCAGCTCCAATCTCTTCGTACCTCGGWCCAGCAATRGGCTCAGCGTYCGCGTTCTGAGAGCGCGGCCAAAAGAGTCGGGATGGAGAAGGAGTGGACGGGATYGAGGGAATTAAYGCGAGGAGATCGTAGAAACCTTTATGCAACAGTGTTCCCCCTCTCAATGTTGCAGAAGGAGGCTCATACTCTGGCGCGGAGGGTGCAGGAGGCGAGATAGAGGGATGATATGGATACGAGGTCATGTAAGGRTTTCCGTACGAGTACATGTCGGGATGACCACCAGGGAGGCCGCCATGCGGGTAGAAACCRTCCCARTCGTKCCGAAGAGCGGTAACAGGTGGGGTAGGGAGCGGTCGACGCGGCGGCGACGCCATGGTTGTCGGGGGTCGACGACCAMGACGACCAAGACGACGAGGAGAAGGCTGAGCATCCCGCCGCCACAAGCTTCGGACCGCGACTGCCCCGATCCGGCAATCACGTMCTGTAACAGGGCCGACGGTCACGCGTCACATTTGTACCACGAAACCCTSAAGTGCTTCGCTTAGCTGTAGTANNNGRTCGCTTTCCTTCCGCTAAGTTCTCTGTCGGGGCTTTTTGCAAGGACTAGAAGGTATCCACAACCGACATCGCTCTGCATTGATTTCTGCGCCGTGTTGGGCTTCCGAATTCCTTGGATGCACAAACACGCCTCCCAAGCACGCTCGGCCGTCTGCAGAAGCCGATCACAACTCGCGATGGGCCCGACGATCTGCAGACAAGCCGGTGGTCCCGTGAAGCTCCAGCGCGACGCTGGAGAAAGCTTCTCGCGAAGTTTATCTTTTGCACTCGGTCTCTGGAGCCAGGGGAAATTACCCCAAGCCCGATCGATCTCAAAGACTCGCTGCCACTTATTTCAGTGTACTGCTCCGATACAGGATTTTGCTGCTTAACTTCGCACAGCATGTCGCGTACATACCGATATCATATGCGTTGCGGCTTATTATTGCAGCATGAGCATTCCGGGCCTGCCCTCAACCTTAATATAAGCGGCTGGTCCCGTGCACTCGAAACAGGACGTCTCGCGCTCCGGACGACTCCCGGCCGTTTAATGAAACTGGGACCTTCGCCGAGATCCTCACCACCCAAACGGCGGTTTCTTCCGGGGAGAAATGGCTACCCAAGGCCCTGTCGGCGACGCGTAGACCTGGGAACCCGCCAAACAGTCCACAAGCACGACGCACGGCTGGGAGACACGAGGCACGCGGTGGTGGTACCCAGCGCTCAGGCTATCCATGGACATGCACAGGCCGCTTCTCTGTTCGCCGCAGAACGCGCGCGTTTTTCTCCTTCTCTCGATCTATCGGCTGATGAGGCAAAGGCATCCTCGCATCCTTACTCTCCTAGTCCTTCCGCCTCGACCTCCACCTTGAGAGGCTCCTAGAGAACCGGCTGGTTTTAGCAAAACGGTCGCTCCCAAGGCACACGCCTTGCCCAGAGCCCTGAACTGCCTCGTGGTTCTTGCGGAACGTCACCCTCTAGCCACCCCTCCTCGCTGGTGCAGTACATGCCTCACCGCTGAGATTGCCGGGGTTGTGCGTTTGCAAGTCCTGCTCCCTGACGTTCGGCGTGTGTGGTGCTCACTGGCAAACCGGTGTCAACTCTCTCAGGGCTCTGCCATGCGTACGTCGCGTCGCTCAAAATCGACGGTACAAATTGAGGGCCCAGAGGACCTTCCGACGATCACGACAACTCCCGCTTCGCACATACTATGTCGAATCAACAACACCCAGAGGACCACTTTCATTACGGCTGTTTCCCGCGGCCCAACAGAAGAGGCACTCCGACAGGTGGCAACAATAACAACAACAACGCGAACAACAACAACGGCTCGCGTCGCGGACTATTTCATCTCGGACAGGGTGGGCGAACTGTGCTCCCTCCTCTCTTTGCGCCGTTTCGAACCTCACGTTCTCCAGGTCTGTTCTCCTTTGGAACACCTTACACTGTATGAAAGAACTCAACCATCTCTCTCTATTCAATGCAGTTCCTGACCCTGCTCATCAATTCCCTCAGCAAGATCCATTGCAAGCTCGAAGCGATCCCAACATAGCGCCCTACGGACAACCCGGGTGGCCAGTCAATCCGTGTAAGTCTGTCGTTGGCTGCCTTCGTTCACGTACTCATGACGTCTTCCTCCGTCCGCGGGCTATACAGCGCAGACACACCAACAAGGCGTGCCGTTCTCATCTGATCCCCGATACCAAGGGCAGACGGCCTACGGTTCATATCCATCTCGCTCATCGCCGAGCATGATCGGGAATCCGCAAGAGTCCCGTACATTACCCCCACTTAATATGCCTCAATCGCAGATGCACCCCCACATCCCAATGACGGCGCCTCCTCAAGTTCGCTCACCCACTGGGGGCTACCAGACGTACCCTCCCTTCGCTCAACAACATCAACAGCCTAATCCATACGGCTATCCAGCACCTCCCGACCCTCGTCAGCTGCCTCCATCGATCCCGACGATGCCTCCCTTCGATCAGCCCTCTGGACTGCATCAGAGACGAGGGTCTCTAGTCGACAGATCAGGGCCCTTGCGCACGTCAATCGGCCATGGCGCCTCGCCATACCCGCGCGTCCCTTCTGTCGTGCCGCCTTCGACGTACAATCCGGAGCCGCAACCGGAGCCCGTCAAGAAGAAGCGCAAGCGCGCCGACGCCGAGCAACTCAAGGTCCTCAACGAGACGTACAACCGTACCGCTTTCCCTTCCACGGAGGAGCGCATAGAGCTGGCGAAGAAGCTGGGGATGTCGGCGCGGAGTGTCCAGATTTGGTGCGTGTCCTCCCTCTTTCGCCTCTTTTTCTCTCCTCGTCGACTCCCGTCGACTAACGCGTGCATCATGGTCCTTCCGGACGCCGTTGCCTTGACAGGTTCCAGAACAAGCGTCAGGCAATGCGCCAGAGCTCGCGGCAGGCCGCAGCCAGTGCTCCGCCCACGACAAGCCAGCCCTACCCAGCACCTTCACACACTCCGGTATCCGCCTCTTTGCCGCCGTCCGGAGCATTTCCTGGCCACCCGTCTGCCACGATGAGTGCGTCGAGCATCAGCCAGGCTGGGTACAGCACATCGCGCCCGCCCAGCGAGATGGGGGGCATGCACCATGCCTCTGGCCGCCTCAATCCATCCCCAAGCCCGTCTTCTCATCGGAGAAGCCATGAGGAGGAACAGCATAGACATGGCCGGTTTTCCCCTCGCCCCGGGTACTAATCGCGGTCCCATCGCACCTCGCGCTCGCCTTCCGGGCCACGAGCCCGTACGGCCGCGGCCACGGGCTCCTACTGCAACGTCTCGTCTCATCGTGTACCTCAAACCCGCGTTCCAAGCCGCGGTCATCACTCGTTTGGCATCCATCCGACCGTCGCCCCGTTATTTACCGGACGCTGTTTAACGTAAGATATCGCAGCACAGTGACTTTCTTTGCCAGGACCTTCACCCATTACGTTCCCTACTCGTTATCGCCACCATCGCCGCTATTCTCACCACCGTCATTGCATCGCATCTATCTCGTCGATCTCGCCCACCGCATTGCATTCTCCCTCCCACACAGCCCTTTTCCCCCACGACCACGTTCTGCCGTTACTGCACCATTATGTATACTGCCGCTGCGCCCTGACTTATCGCCTATATCGCTACATCTCGAAGTACCCTACATATTCTTCCCTATTCTCTCCACCTTCCATACCTTCCATCCCTATTTACAGCATGCCTAGTTTATTACTCCACTATGTGTCGTGGTTCTTAATATGGTTTACTGTGCATCGCTCCGTCCAAGTCGGGCCCATCGTTCTGTTTTGCATACATTTCGCGCTATCCCTTGCTAGATTTCAGTCATTTCGCATGCACTCAGCATACCGTTGCGTGACTCACTCACCGTTGGCAGTGCGGGCGTGGAGCTCGCGATCGGTCGCTCGGCGTGCAATGAGTACCACCTCCTGACACAAACCACCCCGGTCAGTGGGCCACGCACATCTGATCCGCTGCCACCTTGCAGAAGGGCAGAACCGTCGTGCCGAACATGTGTGTCCGTTTTGGCCGCCCCCATTTTCGGTAACGATTCTCCCAGGTGGGCATACGCGCAGGAGCCCGGGGGCACTTGCGAATCCTTTCGCGGGCGGCGGCTCCAGCGCGCGAGCGCTGAGCGAATCTAACTTCGGATCTAGCACCGGCCGCTTACGCAGGCTGCCTTCCCCACATGCTCGACGGCGTTGACAGCGGCAGCAATCACGAGAAGGAGCGGCGACTGCTGACGAGTTTTGGCGAGCGCTAGGGAGATGGAGGAGATGCGCGAGAGACAGAGGCGTCCACGGCGCACCGGCTGCCAAATTCGCGCCTGCAACCACGCGGACAGTGCACGACGGAGGAGCGGCCTTGAGCGATCTGTCGACCACACGCTTCTGTGACAAGGCACGAGTACAGAGAACACCGCCTTCGTGCATGTCGTGCGCGGCGGCGATCACAGAGAAGGGGCGGTTCAAAGCCGACAACGGCCCTCACGCACGCTCGAGATGATACGTGACAATCAATCGTTGCATTCCACAGGAGTACAAGGAGTCATCGAGTCGTACGGTTGCGTGCTGGCATGCATCCGATACATAACATGGATATGGGACAGCAGAGACGGGGAAGCAAGGAGCAATAACGATAAAAGCGCGCGCGGGGAGTCTATCCCCGAGGCGCGGGGCGAGCGGGGCGCGGAGGGGAGTCAACCCATCCATTGAGATCCCGGTGACCAGTGCTTCTCAAAAGCATATCGAGATCTCGAGATAGCCAGAGCCTGTGGGTGGCGGACCGGTCGTTAGCTTGGTGGACTGAATGGCACACAAAACCCGCGAAGCGGTGGACGGCGGCCAGGGTATGTACGTACGCATGGAAAGGAAAGGGAAATCAATGGTGGCGCTTGGCGTGGTGCGAGACATGGCGCTTGACCATGCCGCGGCGCTTCTTGGCAGAGCACCTCCCAGTCGACGTGGACTTCGACGAGGACACGACCGAAGACGCGTGCGAGACGGCGGAGGAAGAGGCCGATTGCTGCGTGGACGTCGCCGCGGAGGTGTTTACATGCGTAGAGGAAGCAGAGTGAGAGCCCGCGGACGAAGTCGCAGTGGGGCTAGAAGAGGAGGCGTGAGAGGACGAGGGCGCAGAGCCGGAATCCGAATCGTCAGAACCGCTGCTCGAGCCGGAGAAGGCGACGGAGGGGCCTGGGGCAGCGAAAGTCTTGAAGGTATCGTCCCAAATATCAGGCCATTGGACACCGTTGTACAGGCCAGGAAGAGAGACAAGATCTGAGCCAGAGGGAACCTTGCTGCCACCGCCAGTGACCTTCACCTGGCTGATAGGTGTGTTAGCCGATTTGACGTCTCGTGAATAAGAGATCGCTTACGCGCAACCGGGGTAGAACTGGGGCTGGCCCGTAGAGTGAAGTGCGACGCTAAATTAAGACGTCAGTATCCCGATATTTCTTCGAAAGCTTCCCGTGAGGCACATACATCTCGTGGCGGACCAGCTGCACCGGTTATGTATAGGTGAGTTCCACGCTTATATATGAAGTCATGAGCTACGCACGTATTCACCGGCCTTGAGTTCGCTAGGGACGGTGCTGGTCCACTTGAAGCCATTGTCGATCAACTGGGTAGCGGCCCACTTGCCGTTGGAATAACCAGCAGCGTCGATCTTGAACCACTTGGCGCCAGAGACATCAAAGTTCTGGCACTCGCCGTTGCAAGACGCCATGTAGGTCGAAACGGGACCCATGTGATCCGCGGGCCACTGGACAAGATCGCTCAATCACATGTATGTAGGGACCAATATTTCAATACATACGTTGACCCAGTCAAAAACAATCTTGTCTCCGGCAGCGACGTTAGCGGAAGCCTTCACACCGGTCTCGCCACCCTTGTTGCAAGCGATGTCCGGGATAGTGACATCGAGGACTAATATGACATTGCGATCAACGACATTTGTATGAACCACAATTGACGCGGTGACGTACCAGGACCGTCATCAGGGATCTTGCGCTCAATACGGTTAGGGACAGGGCTCTCATAGCTGAAAGTAGATACAAATAATGAACCGACCGATCTAAGTGACCAGGGGCCCCGATGGAAATGGACTTACGGATCGGTGAAAGGGAGCCAAGCCGTGTAGTTCGTTTCGCCAATCAGGTAACTGTGCACGAACCCGTGAGCACTGACGGCCTTGGGGCCGACGAGGGTAAGAGCGAAAGCGACGAGGGAGATGGAGGAGAACATGGCGGTGTCGGATGCTGAACACAAACGAAAGACGGTCGTAGGGACAGAAGACAGGAGACACCGACAAGCCTTGAGAAAAAGGACAGGAAGGGGTAGGGAGAGGGATGGAAGGGGACCCGGAGGGGAGGGAGGGGGAGTAGAGAAGGTTGACGCGGTCGTCGTCCTGGACAAGAACGAGCTTGGAGGAGGACGTCTTTTCAACCCGCCTTGTTCGGACTTCCAATCCCAATCAATACCGAGCGGCGGGCGATGCCTCGGCTAATAGGCGCCTCCCACAAATCGCTCGGAGCGCGCGCGCCCTCCATTCTTCCGCTCTGCCAATTGTGCGTGCTTTACTGTCTTTGTTCGCTGTATTTCGTGCGCATCGCGCATGTTGCATGGGCTGCTCAACTATTCGAACACAAGTAAGCACGACTAGAGTATAGCACAAGAAACCCTGATCGTTGGAGGAGCGTAACACGACTCACGCGGCATGCTCAACCCGAATCAGGGCCAAAACCTTCACCGCCTGCACGTTGCGTCACTGATCCTCAATGGAGCAGACAAGACATCGACGTCGAGGGTGATCCTGTACAGAACATGGAATGGTATTGTACACATACTAGGAGATACAGTCCGGTCCAAAGTACAAGTCCACAATAAAACCATCAAGTTCAAACTGTGGCAAATGTTCAAGTATCGGAGCACAAGCAGCGATCGATCGATCGAGAGCGCATCTCCGCACTCACGGCAATCGCTCCTCCGACCCCGACGCGGCGGGTCGCCTTGACGACCGTGCGGGCAGGGACGGTGTCGCGTTCACCGTCTTGGATGACGTCGAGCTCGGCGTCGCCGGTGAAGTTCCATCCTTCAACTTGGTATTCTTCGGTGWCCGTTTCACGTTCAATGGCATGACAGGCATMGCTGGGACAAGGGGGACGCGCGTCGCCTCATGCAGGGAAAATATGGTCGAAAGAGATGATACCGAACTGGTCTTCCTCGGGCGGGGCAGTGGTGGCGGCGAGTCCCACTCCTTCGGAGGCAGCCAAGTGACCTGCGGGCGCTGAGGATTGGAATTGGCACGAGAGCGGTAGCGCGTGGGAGAACGGAGTGACGCGGTAGAAGCTGAGGGAACGGAAGGACTAGGAGAGACATCGGGCGCAGCTAGTGGCTGTTGACGTTCCGAAGGGGTATGAGGAGGCGAGTGAGGGGTTGTCTTCACCTTCTCCACAGAGTCCGGTCCATTCGATGTCATCACTGGGGCCGGGGGCTTGGGCAGCTCGGGCAGCCACGCAGGCGCACTTGCCGGTGGATTGGGATCCAGTGCGAAGGGCTGCGCGCGGAATAGCTGGTCGTGATACTCCATCGGCGCGGAGGCCGACGAGTAGACACTTGCCGTGTCCGTGAGTGAACTGGAGCGCGTCAGACCGCCTCTACCAGGAGGCATTAGAAGTGCACTTTGCCGCAACACCTGAACCCGACCCTTTGCCTTCGGATACCGGGATACGCCGCCAAGCTCCCTGATGTCCTGCGGACGCAGAACGTAGGTAGACAAACGACGTGTGTTATCCGCGGAGCTTCGCGAGGAGCCGCGGGAGAGCCGTGTTGGAGAAGGTGCCTCTGGCTGCCGCTGCAGGGCCTGAATGAGCTCAAGATACGACTTGCGCCCGGCTCCCTGCACAACACTAGCCTTGTGCCCAGTGGGAATCCCGGCGGGGATCGCGCCTGTCGTGATGGCAAAGGCGACACTGCTCTCGTACTTTTCGCAGTCGACGGGTGCCGAGATGCGTCTCTTGTGCGTGATGCGCGTGTCTTTGCGCTTGCGCCTGTTGCGGAGCGCGCAGAAGGCGACGGCGAGCATGATGTTCAATAGGAGCAGAACCACGACGATGCCAGCAATGAGCGGCGGGTCGAGTGCCAGACCACGCTTCACGAATCTCTGCGTGGTCACGGTTGTCAGTCTAGATCCCGGACATTGTAGGCAGTCGTTCGGCGTACATGCGTATTCCCTGAGGCTGGCATCGTGGCACAAGGCGGCCAACGGAAGGGCCGTTCGTCCTGGCTGCGAAGCTAGCTGCAGCTTGCTTGGAGGTCTCGAATGAGGCCAAGAGGGTTTGCGCAGAGGCGATCCATATCCCGTTCTCATATACCTAGAGACTATCAGCGGTAAGCGAAGCTTGCGACAGAAGACACACTCGGAAGGTGGACAGTTGCGTCCGTCCCCACATGGTTGCTTGGGTACATGACGGTCATTCGTGATAGTGGGAGTTGCAAGGATAACTCGCTACCCTATTCTCACCGATTCCGGCTGAGGCGATGTGGGCGACTACGACGTGAAACCATGCGAAGAGGTACCGCCAGCCGCGCAGTCCACACGCTTCTAATGCAGATAACGGGTTGTCGTTAAACATCGCAATAGTGTCAAACACTCAGGTGGCCCTGTGACAGAGAGTGGTCGATTGCGCATATATCCAGATGGCAAGGACTGTCGACGGCGTGGTCGGGGATAAAGAGTTTCCTCCTAAATTCCCTTGCTAAGTTCGGGTGCAAGGGACTTAACTGGAGCAAATGTGGGGTATTTCCAAATCGGGACCAAGCACCGGTCGATCCAAAATTTCCGAGTTTTTTGCTCTTTACACCGTACGCTCACTCCGGACTCGCGTTCTGCAGCCAGCGAGGTCTTCAGGACCACCATCTCATCCTCTTTCTGGGCTTCCTGTGTTGCCGGTCTGGTCTTGGTATAGACTCGATTCGTCCGGAATCTCACGCTTGAGCAATAACATACCTTTCTCGGGCTCGCTGCACTCTACGAGACACTCTCCAGTAATCAACTCCTCGACTCGGGCTTGCGTATAGATTTCTGCTGCTCCTGCTTTGGAACTCGCATTTGTATCACCTGTATCCACCACGATGTCTCCTGTCGCCATGTCTGTAGCCTCGGATTCCCACTTTGCTCCCCTACTAGATGCGCTCCGCACTGCGCCCACCGGCCCTGGTGAGTAGGAAAAATTCCGAGAGAAAGTGATGGCGAAGTTGATTCACATCCTCTCCGTGTGTAGATGCAAAGGCTGCTGCCGATCGCCTGGCCCGCGAAATCTCCAAGACCGGTCTTGAAACACTGACGTGAGTGCACAGTTCTGTTCCCTCGGCCTTCGAGGGGATGTCCTAAACCCCGAGTCCCAGCGATGCGAACATCCTCACCACACTCCACGGATACGCTACCAACAAAAAGTCCGGCTATGAGCGCGAGAGCGCTGCCATCGCCTTCCAGTCCCTTGCGACTGTCCTCGGGGCGCCCTGCGCACCCACCCTCCTCCCGTCGCTCTCGGTCCTGTACGAATTGTACATGGACAAGGGCGATGTCGTCCGCTCTGCTGCCACGTCTGCCACGAAGGCGATCCTCAAGCTCTTCCCGCCCGAATCCACACGCATCGTCTTCAGGACGCTAGAAGATATCCTAGAGAAGGGCAAATGGCGCGCCAAAGTCGGCGTGCTGGACGCCATGAGGTCGTTCGCAAACAACGCTAGAGACGCCGTAGCAAATGAACTCGGCACTACTATTCCCAAGGTCGAGGCTGCTATGCATGATACCAAGTCTGAGGTAGGCAACAGACATTCTTAAGTAACTTGTACTTGCGGTTCATGGAGACGTTGTAGGTGTCTTCTGCTGCAATCAAATGCGCAACTGCCCTCTGCACCACCCTCGCCAACCCTGACCTCAGTGCCCATATCCCGGTCCTTGTCAAGTGCATGTCGAACCCAGACTCCGTGCCTGCATGCATCAAGGCACTCTCCAACACTACCTTTGTCGCGGAAGTCACTGCGCCTGCGCTGGCTGTCCTTGTCCCACTTTTGATCCGTGCGCTGAACGACCGCTCCATGGAAGTCCAGCGCCGGACTGTCGTCGTCATCGACAACTTGGTCAAACTCGTTCGCGATCCCACCGTCGCTGCCACTTATCTCAGCCCGCTTGTTGATGGCGTGGAGAAGATCGCCAAGGGAGCTGCCTTCCCTGAGGTAGGTTTAGCGTATATCATATATTGACATGGTACTCACAGATGTCTGTGTTCAGGTGCGCGCGTTTGCCGAGACTGCCCTGGGTACTCTCCAGAAGGCTGGTGCATCCAAGGATGGCCCTCCTCCTGCCCGTCGCGACATCGAAGCCGAAACTTCTGAGATTCTCAATACTCTCCTTATCCTCCTCCCTCCCGAACTCGCGCAACCCTCTGCAAATGCACCCAACGGACCCCACACCCCTCGTCACCCGCTCTTGAAGCAAGTCCTCGAATACACGGCTGGACTCCTCGTTGACCTTGTACACGACCGGAATTTCTCTGACGCCGCAGCTTGGCAGCGTTGCCTGGGCGCCACCCTTGCGCCTTGGTTCCCCGGGGGTTCTACTGAGTCGACCAAGTTCGCAGACCGCGTACGTTCGCATTTCTTGGCGGTGGACGAGGCCAAGTATGCGGTCACACAGAACGGTTCATCGGAGGAAGGCGAGTTGCTCTGCGACACTCTCTTCTCTCTCGCGTATGGCGCATTGCTCTTGCTGTCGCACACCCGCCTGCGTCTCTTCCGTGGCCGCCGTTATGGTATCCTGGGTACGAACGGATCGGGCAAGTCTACGCTGATGCGTCAGCTCCGTGACGGGAAGGTCGAGAACTTCCCGCCGCAGGACCAACTGCGCTGCGTGATGGTTGAACATTCGCTGCAGGGCGAGGACACCTCGCTTTCCGTTCTTGACTTTGTGGCGTCAGGTAAGCATGGCGTTCAACTATAGTTTCTGGTCGCAGTTCGGTGCTCAGCATCGTCCGATCCGGCGAAACAGATAAAGCTCTTGCGCATGTGCCGCGGTCGAAGATCAGGGATCAGCTTCTTGAAGTTGGCTTTGATGATGCTCGCCAGGCCGAGGTCGTCGGTGGCCTGTCTGGCGGATGGAAGATGAAGCTCGAGCTGGCAAGGGCGATGCTGTACAATGCTGATCTTCTCCTGCTCGATGAGGTGAGCTGCTCATTGCACCCGTGCTATATCCTCCGCTGACGATCTTTGTGCGACCAGCCCACTAACCACGTGAGTGACGATCTCTCCCTGTTTTAGTGCGGTCTTGTAATAGTACCCGATAGTTGGACCGTGCCTCCGTCCAATGGCTGGAGAAGTACCTCATCGCTCAGAAGAACATTACTTGCTTGATTATCAGTCACGACTCTGGGTATGTGGTCTACACATCTGATTCTGAAGCATGCACTGACATGGTTTGCCAGGTTCCTTGATAATGTGACCACAGACATCATCCACTATGAGAGCAAGAAGGTGCGAAAAATCTCATTGAGTGGTATGATCATCTGTCTGATCGCATATCCTTCCCAGCTTGTGTACTATCCCGGAAACCTATCATCTTTTGTGGCCAAGCACCCGGAAGCCAAGTCGTACTACACTCTTGCGGCCACATCAGTCAAATTCTCCTTCCCTCCGCCCGGATCCTTGATGGGCGTACGCAGCAACACGCGTGCAATTCTGAAGATGTCCAACTGCACGTTTACGTACCCCGGGAGGTCCAAGCCCAGCTTGTACAATGTTAGCTGCGCGCTCTCGTTGTCGAGGTATGCGCGTCCATCTATCGTCCGTCGGCTGCTGTGGTGCTGAGAACTTCCGGTGACAGTCGGGTGGGCATCGTGGGCCCCAACGGTGCGGGCAAGTCCACATTGGTGAAACTTCTCACTGTACGTGATCCACAGAGCCCTAGTCGCTAATCACGCTGAGCTGACTGACGTGCTCGTCTCCAGGGCGAAACTGTGCCGCAAGAAGGCACTGTATACAAACACCCTGCCCTGCGTATCGGCTACGTTGCTCAGCACGCCACGCACCACATYGGTATGNACATCGTTTCATATGYGCATTCGTGGTGTATCAACTGATTTTCCGGTGCTACTTCACAGAACGTCACYTGGAGAAGACGCCGATCCAATACATTCAGTGGCGATTCCAGGATGGACATGACCGTATGTTTCACATTGACAAATGGCGATGACCCCCAGCGTTGATCGTATTGTATTCGTGTAGGCGAAATTTTGGAGAAGGCGACTCGTGTCCTGACCGATGAGGATAAGGCGCTGCTTGAGACAGAGTTCGTCGGGAAGAACGGCCAACGGCGTAAGCTCGAGGTGTGTATCATTCGCCTCGGCTACAATTGCAGCCTTCACTAACCCTTCAATGTGTTTCGTCGCGTAGATGATCATGGGTCGTCAGAAGCTCAAGAAGTCGTTCCAATATGAAGTGAAGTGGAGAGGTTAGTTTTGAAGATCACTGCCGTATGATTGTGGCGGCGCTGATGCGATGGCGCTTTTTGTCAGGCCTCGATCATCGCTTCAATACTTGGATTCCTCGCGATGAGCTGCTTGAGAAGGGCTTCGGCAAGCTCGTGCAGCAGTTCGACGATTTGGAATCTTCACGCGAAGGTGCCGGTCAGCGCGAYACTTCGGCTCAYATCGTCCGGAAGCACCTCGAGGACGTCGGTCTGGATGGGGATATTGCGCAGTATAACGAAATCGCTGGCCTGTCGGGTGGACAGAAGATCAAACTCGTTATCGCGGCATGCTTATGGAACAACCCTCAGGTATGTCTTGACCTGATCCCGTAAGGCCTCGTCATCATGTCTCATCTGTGCATGCGTTACAGATTTGTGTACTGGAYGAGCCAAGTAACTTCTTGGACCGTGAAGCCCTTGGAGGGTTGGCCGTCGCCATCAAGGATTGGGCCGGCGCTGTTGTACGTAAATTGCAGTGGACTCAATCTCTGCGCTGCAGCTCACAAACTGCACCCAGGTGATCATCTCCCACAATGAAGAATTTGTCACATCTCTCTGTAAGTGGCGTTTGAGAGCCCCTGGCGTATCGACAGTTGTCTGATCTGAGCTCGTCCAGGCCCCGAAATCTGGCACGTCGATGCTGGCCGCTTGACGCACAAGGGCAAGGTTGCGGTCATCGAGGAGCCCGTCGCCGCGAAGACACCCAAGGGCAGCGGCGCGAACACACCAGCGAAGGCTATGACACCCGCAGCGTCCGCTGCTGCCACGCCTGCGGGCAGCGGCGCAGAAGACAAGCCGAATGGCACGGCGACGCCGCCGGTCAAGAAGAAGAAGAAGCTCACCCGCAACCAGATCAAGGCGCAGGAGGAGCGTCGGCGGATCAGGAAGCTCAACTGGCTCACGTTCGGTGGACCGAAGCCGGACGACACAGATAGCGATGCGTGAGACCGATGTGGCGGGCGAAGCTGTTGTTGTACCCTTCTGTATATCGACGTCATGTCCGGGTGATTTCCGTACCTTATTCACTTGTGGTCCCTAGGAGGAAGTGCTATAGAAACTAAGTGTCGTGCAA
This sequence comes from Trametes cubensis, assembly GCA_029747595.1. Taxonomy (NCBI): domain Eukaryota; kingdom Fungi; phylum Basidiomycota; class Agaricomycetes; order Polyporales; family Polyporaceae; genus Trametes; species Trametes cubensis. Next base: position 21,447 of record JAPEVG010000079.1, read on the forward strand.
TGTGAGAACATCCGACAGGACCGGGCTTCTTGTGAACTCATGGCGAGAACATATCATTACCAGAATGATGTAACTACTACAGCGAGGGGCCAGCCCATGCCCATGTGCGCTTGTAGAGGTAAGATGCCAGTATATAAGGGATAGTGTGGTTACTTCCGCGTGTGTACACGGAGGGTCGGATTGAGTACAATTGGTGTGTATGGGATGTAAGTGGTACAGTGGGGGAGGAGGGCCGGGAGTCCATGGGCGATGGTGTTATACAGTGCGGATGTTGTCTACTGTAGAACCAATCAGGAACGGTTAGTACAACAAGCGGCTGATCGTCCGAAGGAAGTCCGTGAAAGAGGTGGCCGAAAGGGGGAGGGTTGGTTCTAATAAATACCCAAGAAAAGCCCCCGCAATCGGTGGTCTGGAAGTGAATAAATAGGTGCAAAGAGTGAACGAGGCTCGGCGAGAGCGTGTGTTGATAAGATGATAAATAGCGCAACAAAAGAACGAAGCAATCGTACAATGCGAATAAATATGCCTGATTTGCGCAGCTGAAAAGAGTGTATGTGTGCTAAAAGAACGGGATGGGATGATGCGTAGTGTACAATGCGATGCGATGATAGCGTAAGATGCAGCGAATAAATAAGAGCGATGATCGAATAGCGGTGGTGTGGGATACNTCTGTAGGGCAAGATTAGGGTACAAATTGATCTTCTCTGCTTGCGATTTGGCGACGCCTGTCGGCTTGAGAGCGAGAGCGGTCCGGCACGGTCGTAGAGGGAGAGACCACGGTCTCTTAGGACTTGTGTTCCTTGGGCGACGAGGATGCCGAAGAGGTGTACTCCTCTTCCGCGCTCTCACCCTCGTCTTCCAGGTCGGCACCGCCCTGAGACTCCTGGCCGCGCGTATGCACCCGCGCATGCCGGCGCATGTTGCTCAAGACGCTGAAGCTCCGGCCACAGCCTTCGTACGGACATGTGAACGCTGTCGCGCCCATCAGCGGCAGGTCAGCGCTGGCGAGACAGCAAGCTAGGCGGCGAGAGGTACTCACGCTTCTCCCCCGTGTGAGTGTTGAGGTGTATCTACAAGCGGGCCAGAACGATGTGCGACGACCGTCAAAATCAAATCCCGGCCTGTGGCGCAGGGAAGCTGGGAATGCGCACCTTCAGACTGCTAGGCCGCGTGAACCCTTTTCCGCAGTATGTGCACTCGTATCTTGATGACGGACTCCGATCAGAAGCAGCAGCCTCCGTTCCGGGGTAAGGCTGGTGGTGACTTCCTGACGGCCCGGCGACCATACCAGGATGCATCTGCTGCGACCCGGCGTAGGGATAACTGCCGGTCGGGATCGGGGTGCGTGGATGTATGTGCCCGTACTGTTGGGTAGGGTAGCCGGCGGGATATGCTTGGAGCGAGGGGTGTGGCGCCATATTAGGAGAGTAAGTTGGATATGCTGAAGGATCCGAAGCGTTACGCGGATGGTGCGCGGCGGATTGTTGGTGCCTTGGCACATCCGGATACGTAGGGTAAGAATGAGGCGTTCCAGGGGCATACCCATGAGGAGCAGGAGATGAGGCTCCACGGGACATCTGTCGCGGATCTTCGTCTGCCAGCGACAGGCGGCTCATATGGGGTGACAGGCCTTGCCGTGCCTGTTGGGGCGGTACAGACCTCGAGAGTTCCTCTAGGTATGAGGGAGATGGCGTGAGATGCGTATACCGAAGAGCGACACAGTGCTACTCACGGCCAAAGATTTGGCGAATGGGCGGGAGCGTTGGCCTCTGCTCGCCTCGTCCGGAGGGATCGCTGGAGGAAGATTGACGAGGCGGCATGGCTTGAACGCTCTAGTGGGTGGCTTGGGAGGAAGAGGAAGACCGGGAGGATGAAGAAGGGTGGGATCGAGACCAGCGTCGTTCTATATACCTTTCGGACAACGAACTGTTGGCTGTCGCGGAAGCTCCAGGGGAGACCCGCGCTGCAGGGTCGTAGCGCACATCCTACATGCGAGCTCTCGATCTCGGGAGGAGATCTCCAAGCCCTGAGTGGATGCTGTAGTGATTCTCTTGCACACCTCTACTGCGGCAAGTCGGTCTCCACGTATCCGTGAGGACGTCGACAACGGGATTGATGACAGTCGTGAACGAGGAGACGTTCGGAGCAAGATGCCGGGCAGGTCCTTTGAACCCACATGACACTATTGGCAAGGGCCCATGCATGAACAACAATAGTAGCTGGGAAGTCGGGAAGGCCTGGTGAACAAACGCAACTAGCCGTGCTGCCCGGGATTCAATGACGGAGTCGGAATTGCGCTGCACTTCAACGATTAACGCTCTCCCGAGCGCCCGCTTCATTACATTGGCGAGCCACGACTACGCGTATCTGAGATCCGCCGGTCAGCTTGGATCACAGATCATCGAAAGCAGTACGACGGTCACCTGATGGCCACTTTCTGCCTTGGTCGTGTCTACGGTAATATGCATGTAACACTGTGGTGTTGTTGCACATCGASATGGAGAACGAACGCCGTCGGCCAATGGTGCGTGGATGATCGCCCGGTCGTGAAGGTTAAAGGGGGGTCGYCTGTTCCTGCTTCGATCCCAGAATTCTGTTAGCACTCGAGTGAAAACCACTCCCTAGGGCCAGCTCGAGGGCAACCCAGGACGCCTGGCAGCCTGTCGTCGCCAGCGAGACCAGTCCCGCTCATGCCGCACTTTCACGATCAACGGATGACCGGTGTCTTCAWGAAAGTCATAAATACACAGGTGTACAGTGTAGCTCGCAAGCAATATCCGGCGGGCTGCATTGCATTGGTACCGCCGCGGTGTTTGAGGCCAGTAACGCGGGATCAAAGCCACTGCGGTCTTTAGCCTCAGGTCTTGGAGACGTGTCTGACTCGACGATCATCGCCTCGGAGCCGTTAATGAAGTCGACAAACGGATATGGATTGCTGCGTTATTGATCGGCCGAGGATACTGATGCWCCTGCACCCACAACCAGGTTGGCACATGTAGACAAGGAGCTCTCGCAATCGACRGAGGCAGTCAACGCAAGGGTGTAGGGAAAGTATGGTTCATAGCGAGCCATCTAACACTAYTGCTTAGTTTGCTCAATCTCAGCAGGCGTTTTGGTCTTCAACGATAGTGCATGCAGCCCTGCAGCGAATTCATCCGAGAGSGCGGCATAGATCATCCGATGTCGCTGCATGGTGTTCTGCGGAAAGAATTAGTGGTCAAGCGCGACATCAACACAGAACCAAAGTTACAGRATGGTGCATGAGACAAGGACATACCTTCCCTTGGAATGCTTCTGATACAACATTTATCGAGAAATCTGAACAGCGAAGAGGAACATCGCAGTTAGAGGCACAAGGGCCAAGATCTACATGGAGGGCGTTGCAATGGTAATACGTACGAGTCTCTCCGTTACCACCGCCGGCAGCCCTCATCGGTGCATGATGCCTATGTTGCCAGGAATCRTTGGTGATCTCGAGCTGCGAGGGCTTCAGGAGCTCAGTGAGCTATCAACAAGTGCACATGGGTGATGAGCGGGCATGTACGCGCATTGCTAGGATTGGCTGCATACCTTAGCTCTCATAGACATCTCCACTGGTCCTCCTGACGATCCAGCAGCGGAATCAGAAGCGTGGGGGGCGGTAGACATGGTCGCCATGACGTGCGGCTTGGTTAGACGGTTTCGAACGACGGAGATGGCGAGTCTCCTGGAAGCAAACATCTATACTGCACAGCACTTCCGTCCAATCACAAGTTGCGACTAGAGGGTGCAAGAGAGGACGAATACTAGCCTGCTGAGGTGTTAACAGTAGGAGGTGAAGCTAGTCGTGGTTATGATCATCGAATTCAGCTCAACGAGTCACGACTCGAATCCAT
>JAPEVG010000079.1:25326-111919 GCA_029747595.1 Trametes cubensis
TNNGAGGCCCGTCAAAGTCGGGCGCCTACATAGAATGAGTAAGCGCCCGTGCCATGGCAAGCCGCTGTATGCCGCACCGTTTGTTGGTTGCACCCANTGACNNATGNNNNGNATTCGTGTGTTACCCATTGTTTCATCCACGGAAGTACGTGTCTTCTATGGCGTGCGACCACATGGAAGCTCGCTCTGTTGATGAGGTGGTTGAACCGTTCACATCTGCTAGGTCTACTCAACAGCTTTGTCAAACACAGCAAGGAATCTAGTCACCTTCAATCGACTCGTACCATTGCCTTACTCGCACGCGAGCTCGTACGACTGCTTTGACGCACGRATGTTCGACGTAATGAACCGGGAACACCACAACTAGAGTAGTTGACGGAAGTGCGCCACCCTCCGATTTTCGCACTCAATTGGCTGCAGGTTCCATATCGCCACAAACGGCTATGGCATGGCTTGAGACCACAAATTTGAAACTTGACGGTGCGCCCCTACCAACCACTCCACCACTTTAGGTTCTGATATTCGGCCTCCAGTTAATTTGCCTAGTTCTTCTGCGGTTCTTGTTGAGATCACTCCCGGGCGGTGATCCGCTAGAGCAAACATTGACCACCAACATGTACATACAGCGCACTCTGCCTTACATGGTATCCGATGCGACAGTCTGATGCTTCGCAGATGGTATAGTGCAMATGTACTTCTCGCATACCGTCACCATTCGCCGCGCTGACACCGTCCATCTAGTTCGAGATGGAGCGTCTTAGATGGAAGTCAGCCAGATACTCATCGCTGACGCTATCGCCTATGCCGCCGGTCACCGCGCTCTTGACGGAATTTCCGATGCACGATGATGGYATACTATTCAGGCAGTCCACGCCCGCCCAAGAGTCTCCCTCTCGGCCTCCGCGGGATACARACGGTTTACATCGTAACAACACAGCTTCATAACAGCCACGGATCCTCGCGTCGCTGTGTTGTGATTGCGTCGTCCTCACCTTCMGGCCCATTGCTCCTAACGGACCCACTACAGTCGAGGTAAGGAAGCTATTCGTTTTGGATCTTGCTCGTTGACAAGCCCTGCATAGCGTTCTCGCACTTGCCCATGCGCCTTTGCTCCAATTTTGGTCTGATTTTCTCTCTCGAAATGGCCTATATGYGCCRCTGCAGCTCTATAGGAGCCTCATGCATAGCTTTCTTTGATAGCCAATTGCTTCAAGACGGCGGCGAGCGGTCGTATCTCCACCGGTTCGGCGCCTAGTCCMACGAGCAGGAGCGTTCTTTCCATCCCCGACATCTCCGTCCCTGCGTCGAAGCTCGACTGTACACCGACTAAATCGGCTACAACGACCGCCAGCAACTTCCTTCACAGCGAGGGGCGCTTTCATCTCGTCGGATAGGACAACGTGATTCGCGCCGAACTTGCGCGCGACTTCGAAACTATCCGACTCGATGTCGCAAGCGATGACTATTGCTGCACTGAGGACACGCATGGCGATTTAGATCGCGCCCGTCCCAACCCGCCCCATCCGAGCACGACGATACCTCACCCCGGTTTCACCTCGGCGATGCTCTTCAGCGCACGCCAAGGCACAATCGTCATGTTCGTCGCGACCGCGNCCCCCCGCGAACCGAGTATTCTCTGAGTTGTTACCCGGAACAAGGACAAAGACGGTCATACGAGCTTTGACGTATACCGTCTAAGTCTCATCTAGCCGGAGTCCGCACATCGACGAGGTGAAGCACCAGCCCGTGAATCTCCGGCAGCAACAATCGCACTTCGGCGCGTTGCACGGGTTGTTGAGATGCAGGGCGCCGGATAGTTATGATACGATGGTCGGGTTTACATTGCGATGAGCGCTGTACTACTTACAAGTAATTGCACAGGAATTGCTTATGGACCGACGGTATTCAATGGGGGCCTGGCCTATAACCTGGGAACAAGGGCCACTCTTGCTCGGATCTCGCCCTTCGCCAAACCGTGCACGACCCGCCCACACTCATCCATTGGCCTCTCCTCTACCTCTGGCTTGACCTTCCCCTCTGCGATCGCGTCAAAGCACTCCTCGAGGTCCCGACAATCCCCTCCGAAAGTGGTTCGGATGGCCAGCTGCTTCATCGCCGCAGTAAGAAGAGGTATCTCGACCCTCTCTGCTCCCAGCCCAATGAGCAAGAGCGTACCAGCCGGTCTGAGGATGTCTATCCCTATATCCACGGTTGACTGGACGCCGACCATGTCGACGACGATGTCCACGAGGAGCGTCTTCTCCCCAAGCAGAGCCTTCATCTCATCTGGCTTGACAGCAAAATCCGCGCCGACCTTGCGGGCGGCGGCGAGACTCTCGGGTTTGATATCGGATGCGACGACCGTCCCTGCACCGAGGACGTGCTTCGCGATCTGGACTGCGTTSAGACCCAACCCTCCGCATCCGAAAAGGACGATGTTCTGCCCTCGCTTCACTTCCGCCACCCTCGTCAAGGCATGCCAGGGTGTCAGCACCGCGTCCGTCGCGGCCGCAACTGNTCCAGGGGCGAGTCGGGCATCGCTCGGGTCGTTGCCGGGGACGGGGACGACAGTGCTCGCGCGGGCCTTGATGTACTCTGCCCAGCATCCGTCCACGCGGCCGATCCCAAGCTTCGGCACGCGGAAACATAGATTGGGAAGGTTGAGGCTGCAGGCATCGCACTCCGGCGACTCACATGCGTTCGTGGTGAGCACGCCGACGTACGTCCCGAAGGCGAGGCGACGAGAGGTCTCCGGGTCCTTGGCGACCTTCTCCCCAAGTGCTACGACGATACCGGCGCCCTCGTGGCCAANGGTGAAGCTGTATGGTATGAGGGGGGTGGTACGAGTATGTGACAATCGGAGTGGCAGACGCCCGCGGCCAGGATTTTCACCAGCACCTCGTCAGGGCCAGGAGTTGGGACTGGAACGAGCTCTTTCTTGGGCTCTATGCTCCCTGGGACGAAGCGATACGCCGTCATCATGTCCGGTGAACCACTCGAGGAGTCGCTGGGTTGCGTGGAGTGAGATGTCGACATGAATGTGGTACGATTCAGACTGCCTGATGGTGTTTGCGACATCGTGGGTGCTCTCTGTTCTACTTTATATATGTTTCTCTGGTGCAAGTGAGTGCGAATATCTCACGACTTTCATGCGCCATTTCCTGATCGACCCCAGTCGTCTGATCAGATGGCCGCCTGCGCTCTAAAGCCCAACACTCTACGTAGTTCTCGTAAAGCGCATCAAGCCGACCCGTGACGCCTCTCACTCCCGTAGACACTCTTGTGGACTGCACGGCGACCGAGTGCTATACACCGGATCATCGTACATACAAGCTGTGCACATTACCGAGAGGGTCAGTATATCCGGACCAGTGACAACTATATCCGGACGCTCCGGGGCGACAGCGCGGAAAGTTACCACTAGCGCCGCATCTCACGAGAGCTCACATTTGCTCCCAACGAGCACTCGGGAATTGCAGCGTTCGCACAAGCCTTGTACAACGCGGTGTGTTTCTTTCAAGCCCCTGGACTATATCAGAAACTCAGTTTGTTAGAGAGATCGTTTGATGCTGCACTATCTGCTCGAGCGACATCGTCATCCAGGTATCTCGGAAGATATCTTGTGCTGGTGTCCGGTACGTCGTAAAGGCCGGTATGTCCAGCACCTGATTCGCGCACCCTGCCATCTAATAATGTTCAGGCACTCGTCGCCCGTGATATGGCCTTCAAACTCTGCATCAGCGAGGAACGTGTCAAGTACGCCTGATCAATAGGTCAGCTGAGAGAAGGTTCGGAATCACACATACCTCCTTCGATTTTGCACACTGAAGAGACGCTGCGTATCGCCAACTTGGATGTGGTTCCCTTAAGCATGTCGTGGGCCACAAGGTCAGCTTGCTTTATCACGTATTATGCCCTGCTATATGCGTTCAACACAACTAACTTGGAAATGCCAGATATAGCCATAGGTCGCTCCATACGGTAGGAGGAACAACGCACCAGTATCGCAATTGGAATACCTTGAATACCCATACAAGAACAGATCGCAGCATGGTGGTTCACAACTTGGGAACGAGAGCTACCCTGGCCCGAATCTGGCCCTTCGTCAGGCCATGCACAACCTTCCCACACTCGTCCATCAGCCTCTCCTCCACCCTTGGCTTGACCTTTCCTGCTGCGATGGCGTCCAAGGACTCCTCCAGATCCCGATATTCGCCCCCAAAGCTTCCTTTAATCAGCAGCTGCTTCATCGTCATCGCAAGTGAGCTGATCGTGACCGCCTGTGCTCCCAAACCGACCAACAACAGAGTCCCTCCGGGCCTGAGCATGTCCACTGCCGAATCCACAGTCGGTTGGATCCCCACCAAATCGAGGACGACGTCCACAAGGATCTTCTTGTCGGCCAGGAGCGCCTTGACGCTGTCAGGTTTGATCGCGTAATCCGCACCGACGTCGTGGGCCATGGCAAGGCTTTCGGGCTTGATGTCGGAGGCGATGACGGTTCCCGCATCCAGCGCATGCTTCGCGATCTGAATCGCGTTCAAGCCCAAGCCTCCGCACCCCAAGATGACAACTGTCTGTCCTGGCTTCAACTCGGCCACCCTCTTCAAGGCGCGCCACGGGGTCATCACAGCGTCTGTCGCCGCCGCCACTATGCCGGGGGTGAGCCGTGCATCGCCGGGGTTATTGCCCGGAACTGGGACGATGGTGCTCGCGCGTGCCTTGACGAACTCTGCCCAGCATCCGTCCGCGCCGAGCCCAAGCATCGGGGTCGTGAAGCACACGTTCGCGAGGCCGCGACTGCAGCTGTCGCACTTCTGCGACTCGCATGCGTTCGTGAGGAGCACGGCGACGTATGTCCCGACGGCGAGGCGGCGGGACGTTTTTTGGGTCGTTGGCGACTTGCTCTCCGTGCGCCACGACGATACCCGCACCCTCGTGGCCAAGAGTGTAGGTCCATGGAAAGTGAGGGTTCGAGGGGGATGCTTCGAGTAGGTGACAGTCGGAGTGGCAGACACCGGCAGCGAGGATCTTGACCAGAACCTCGTCCGGACCTGGTACAGGGACGGGGACGACTTCCTTTTGAGGCTCCGTCTTGCCTGGGACGAAGCGGTAAGCCGTCATCACCTCGGGCGACGACGCGGAGCTCGCTTGTGGGGGGAGTAGGATCGACATCAGGAGGCTGGGAAATCTGGCTGAGCGAGCGGGAGTGGTGAACTCTCTTCTCTGACCGTCCGCCCCCTTTATATGATCCTACAACCTCCAGGTTCNTTTTTGGGCGAGAAGGAGAGCCGCCCGAGTCTATTCTCCCGCATGGAACCGGTCACGTCTTTCCATGACCTAACCTCGGTGACTATGAATGACATTGTACATGTGTAGGGCTCACTCGACGTAGATATCATCGTGCAGAGGCAAGAACGGGGCCATAAATCGCTCGCTCCGTACTTCGCTTCAAAAGCGAATATAAAGCGTAATGGTACCCTACGTCTGCGTTCTCATTGATATGTGAAGAAGTGCTGACATCCCCGGTTTGCGCCATGCCATGTTCTATCTCAATGCACCCCCAACGTTCCAAGATTCAAACCTCCACGTCCACCGGTCAAGTAGTGCAGCAGGTGTCTGTGAATTTGACGTCTACTCACACCCTAGCCGATTGTACTGCTTATGACTTGACTGTATCCGTTGCTTCAAAGCATGACACATACCCCCTGCATAGCGGTCTCGATGCACGCCGGGTCCTGAAAGTACCCGAGAGTTAGGGAAGATGAACCTTGCGTTTGGACCGCCCTCAGCGCAGTAACGACAGTCAGGCGACTCCCCATCCGATGTGTCCTTCCAAAAGGGCCGATCTCAGCCTCCTTCCATACGATCAAAAGCGACCTTCGTCTCTGCTGCTAGATAGAGTCGTACCACCCTATGATCGTTGGAATCCTTCACCGCTACAGATCGGCCGAACAGCGGCGCTGGGTGCTGACGATGTGCCGTCTGTTGTCCAACCTCGAGTTGTCTGGCGCCAGATTCGACCTCACGCAGCAAGCTCATGCTTCTACATGGGAATGATAAGACCATATCATGTCTGTGACGGCGAAGACGTCAATCGGCTGCAGTGAGTATTACAATTATGCTTCTCTGAGCTTTCAAGAACCGGTTACTTACGCACCGGCATGCGGCAGCGCTTGGAATGTAGGGAAGGCGAACCATTGCTACTCTACTCTTGCGACCCACGCAGATCAGGTTCTGTGAAGGAGGACCAATGCCCTACTCTCACGGACGACAGGGAAGTCGTTCTTCCAGTAAAGACAGTGTCGATCACGTACCTCCTGCCGCGCTCATGCACAAAATACAAATGCACGATATATCTCGCAACGTGTGCCGTGCGTTCCAGCCCGCGTCGCTGGCAGTGGATTGCACCATTGAGTTGCAAAGTTACTACTATGGATCCCAGTCAACCAGATCTCTCAGAAACTACATCACCAGACGATTCGATGGAGATGAGCAGTACTCCGAGCCGCAGTACTTCAGTATATAGTAGAAACGTCTTGACGTTGGCGTTGAGTCGATCGTTCGTCAGAACTCTTGCGGTAGCAGACAGATTAGATTAGATTTGGCGTTGATTTCTGATAAGATTGGTTTTAACCTCCGACGTCCCTTGTCGATCAAAGAAATTGCCTGTACTTGTACTGTGACCTCTGCTTCTTCAGTCTAGTACAACGCAGAACACTCTGGGCTATTGAGTACCTATGACTCGCACGACTTCATGTCAGCACATTGACTGAGCTGTACAGAAAGAGAGAACAAAGGAAAATCAGCAGCATCGCGGTCCCGCCAACGGTTTTCCCACATGAATTAGGTAATCACATTCTACTAGATCTAAGGGGACTCATTAGCCATCCCACACCTCCTCTTTCACTCGAACCACCACCTACCCACTACCACCCATTATGGAGTGTATCATCAGAACACCCCACTATCAAGCCGTCCGCCGGCCTCAAACCAAGACGCTGTTTATCGTCCTCCCCACCGACGAAGCCATGTCGGATGCAGACCCGGACCGCGCGCCGGCGCGACGGGTCCCTGTGCGCGACGAACGAGGACTAGTGAACTACTACGAGGAAGTGGAGCAAGACATAGACCGATTGTGGAGGGAAAGGCTGGGGAAATATCTGTACGATTTTGTGGTGAAGAATGATATGGCGCGTCAAGGAATCCAACGTATGTGCTTCTCCTTTGCCCCCGTCTGAACCGAAGCCAACGCAGGCTCGCGCGATCCTCCCTTCAGTACCGTGTCAACCCGATAAGGTATTCCTTGCGAACTTCCCCGCGCATTACACGCTCTGGGTACACAAGAAGGGCGATCCTCACGACCCTCGCAAAGACCACTACCTCTATGGTGAGTCCTCTTCAAGATGTATCGCCGCTGTCCGTATGGTTATCAACAATCTACTCTCAACACTTACAGGCTCACGCTACGTGGCACAATTTCGCTCTCCAATGGAATTCTGTTTGCACTTAAAGTGGCTGCTGGATGGCCAGCCAATGAAAGAGAACGGGAGGCCGGACTGTCGCTGTTGCTATTGTGACGGCTCGGTTCCTCAAGGCGAAATATCCTCCGCGTTTGGCCGTTACCATCCTTCACGTCGGGATAGGGACAAGAAGGACAGAGACAAGGGTGGTGGTGGGAAACGACCAAGAACCAAGGCATCGCGTGCTGCCGCCTCAACAACGATCCCTTTCAAGGATTACACAAAGCTGAACACTGCCAGTTAGACCTATGACACTTGATCCCCTTCCCCCCTTCAGTTTTCTCCTGTTGTGACCTGTGCTTTCTTCTTGCTATGAGTACCCCCGTATTTCCTACACTGTGTACAATTATGCTATATGTATTAGGTTACATCTAGGTACGGTCTTAGTGGTGCTGTAATAGTCGCTGCGAGATCTTGTGTGGTTACATGTATGACTTTGGATGTATTTCATGGACGAAGAGTTCACATTCTGCTTGTGATCGAAGCATCAGGGATACTCTCCGTGAGATGGTATTGGGTCGATTCGCCGACAACCCGATCCCCATATGGACGCGTCGAGATGCGACTTTCTCAGCCACCTTCAGTGACGCGACGCGACACGTCGTGACTGTACGCGCCGTGAACGTGACCCAGGCTAAGCGCGAGGGCCGGACTTGGAGTGGCTGCCGCCCGCTTTTGCTTTCTGCTTTCATCCTACTTCGGCACTCGTTGTAGAACAAGTGCATTCACGCCTTTGCCTCACCATTCGAAGAGAACGGTCTTTCCTTGGATAGCGCTTCTCAGATGACAACGCAGAACGATGCGAACAGGCAAGGCGCCGAACGCGATCTGACCATCCACCAGCGCAATCTAGTCGATACATGCTTCGAAGAGAATCAGTATGAAGCAGCCATTTCGGTGCTTGACGAGATGCGCTCGAGCAAGTACAAGCCGTTTCCGTGAGTTGCTGTTTCTGCATTGTAGTATCGCGCAGTGAGGAGTGTGGATGACTTTGAATTCAGTTTTTCTGTCTTCGTCGCATAAGCTACCTTTCGATGAGCTTAGTGCTGACTATGTACATTTGTGTTCGTCAATCCTTTCGCGCGGCGTGTACCGCAGTGCTGGACATGGTCAAAGAGTATGACTGAGACTACGTCAATACAGTAGACTTTCCGGTAATGCGGCGTATACGTCATTCATCCCCCCGACGACTGCACTGCAGATTGGTACGCTTCAGAGAGATTTTCCCCAGGGATTCATGGGTGCCAAACCCGTGTCGTAGGCCAGTACTGACACACACCTTGATAGACCGCATATAAGGCAATTAATTTACATTGCCTTATATCCACCATCAACCGAGGAGGAGTTGGATGAAGAAGCCATGAAACTCGAACCAGGCAGCCCGAGCAAGCTCCTGTCTCGACGACAGAAGACATCTCTAGCGCCGTCACCGAAAGCCATTTCGGCAGCTACAGACTTACTCGTGAAATTCGCTCGGACAAATGCACCGGGATCGCTTGCACGCGCGATACCGAGCTATCCGGAAGACCCCAACATCCCCACAGAGATCGGTGCCGAACACGCCGACTCGCACATCGCAATTGAGGCGTTGCGTATTGGGAGGGCGCGGTGTTGTTGGGAGATCATCAAGGAAGGCTTCATCCGACGAGACGGCGGGAAGACGACGTCGAGCCCTCGGAAGCCACGTACTCGCAAGTCGACTAGACGGATGAGTGACGATGACGAAGATGAAGGGGACGAAATGCCTGCTCCCGTCAGCGAACATGCCTGGGGCGTCCTGGGGTGGTTACTGACAGTATTCGAGCGCGACGAAGCAGAGGTAGAGCAGAGTGGTCAGAGTGAGTAGTACTGTGGAATGACGACGCCACAGACCGCAGTCTCATAAGCTTTGTTGGTAACAGTACGCTACTCGCCTCTGCTCCTCAGCCAACTGCCGCCCTCTCGTCCAGCAAGCTCACCCCGCTGGGATGTCAAATTACCTGTCGACGTAGTCTTCTATGCCTTGGAGCAAGAGAGCGAGTCACGGCGTTCTCTAGGTGTTCGGCTCCTGAATCTGGTACGTACTGGTTTCCAACCAGACTTGCTATGTTTACATGTCTATAACCATATGAAGTAACTCACGCCCGCCCCTCCCATTCATTCCCGCAGCTCGTCAACCTAGGATCAACGACGCTACTCGATTTCTCCATGTTCCTGAACGCCGTCTCCTCCCGCCTTTCCGGACTATCCCTTGACGTGCTCACGTACCTGCTCGCGGCACTGCCTGTCACTCGCGCGACGGCGCAGTTCAAGTTGGATTTATGCCGGCACGCACTGGGCGGCACTGCTGCTCCAGGACGGCCAAAGCCYCAGGCGCGAGCGCGCGCGCAGCCACGACGTCGTCAACAGGTCGCAGACGCCCCTGCGGCTGGAGACGCGTCGTCCGCTTCTCAGGATGTCTCGACGACGACCGGACAAGGTTCGGGGGCGAATAATGCGCCTTCCATCGCGCGCAGATTTCCTTCCATTTCGGCGCTGGATGTGTTGGCCTTGCTCGAACGTCCGAAAACGTCGGGCTCACCGCCCGCCGCACAGGCCGCCTGTCTCAAGGGCGAACTCGTCCTCGGCTACGGGCTGCTCCAGAGACAACTCGACGAGGACGACAGGGACCAGAAGTGGGCGGAGATGCTGCGCGACGGTACCCTCGAACAGGCTGTGGAAGAGGCTTTCGATCTGAGGGCCATCAGGGAGGTGGCGACCGCAGAGACGCGGGATTACGTTGAGAAACGAAAGGTGGCCTTGCTCGCAGTGCTCTCTCTTTGGCGGTTGTAGCGATGGCGCCCGTGTGTCTGTCACAGTCGACGAGTCCGCACCCGTGAGGATCTGGGGGTGGCCAATCCGATCGACACGGGAACCAAGACTGCTCTAGAGGTGAGCTCGCGTCTCGAGGTATGTAACAAGACGTAAGGAAGGAATCAAGTGAGCTGACAGTATACTGATAGATTGTGCGGACCGTCATCGCTAGCCGCCTCTTGTCGATGAAGATGTTGCATCGTGCATGGACAGCACGACTTGGACCGTGCGCGCGCCTCTCGAGTTCTGCCACGACGACGCCGCGGTTGATGCGGCACGGCGTGATTGTTCGGACGCATGGATCGCTGGGCGTGCGCACGCGAAATGCGATGTAGGCGACTTTGATGTCGCCCTTGTCAATTAGACTTTGGGCGGTACCTGAATATCTTTCCTGGCTTCGCAAATATTCACCTCGGCGCCTCGGTCTCGTGCGGCGTGCCTATCAATCTCTTCCCGCCAGGGTTCGCCCCTGCGCGATCGTGGACACACAATAGGATTGACATCAAGACGTACGTCCTGCTAGCCTGCGCACAAACGTTGGAAATTGTGTCCCTATGAAACTCGATCGGGGTATTGCTGGTTAGCCTACGCAGGGGACTGTGCCGTCCGGTTATGTCAGAGCAGCGGTGTGACCGGATGCAGCGTTCATTGGATGTCGTAGTCCGCCTGGTCGACAAGGACTCTGCCTGCAACGCTAAGCCCCTGATCATCGCCCGACAGTGCCGCCTGGTACATCTCGAGCGGGATGTAGCCAATGTAATGCTCGTCCCCGAAACCCCCCACGAAGTACACAGACTGTCGGGCGCGATGCGGCATCAGCGATCGCGTCAATATCCCAAACGATGCGTGAGATGTATTAAACCTAACGTACGTGAGGATCGAAGCGGGCCCAGTAAGCCTGCGTTGCAATGGTCGTGTGCGGTCAGCGGCGCTACGTCACGACGGGCAGCTGATTCGTACGACTGACCACATGCGGCTCTCTCGGGCCCGGGAGCCACCAACGCGCATCGGGATGGTGTGCAATGTAGCATGCCTGGATGCTGGCGAGGTCCGGCGTGCGGCTCAGGTCCGGGAACACCGTCACGTTCCCCATCAGGGACACGCGCGGCCGGCTCGCCGCAGGTCGGTCGCTCCAGATAGAGATCGACGCGGCGTGGGCGGGCGAGTGGAGGATGTTCTGGCTGTGGCGGGAGATGGGCAGGAACAGCAGCGTGAGCGAGCCGTTCGCGTGGCAGCTGCGCGAGTGTGGAAGAAAGGGGCGGCCCAGGAGACACAGTCAGATCCGCTGGTCCAAAAGCTGTGCCTTCTCTTGGGAAAGAGACGTGCCTGGCATAGTATTCTTGCAGCGCGAACGGCTCTCCTTCAGGGGCAGCGGGCGGGTATAGCGGTTGAGGACGCCGTGATTATAGAGCAGCATGGGCCACGGTCCTACCTGCAAGTGTAGCATGATCGCCGGGATATACGGTGGCCATCGTGCCTATGGATGAACCATCGACCAGCCTTCTAGCAATGACGGCTTCGATTCCGCCGAGTTCAAATTCATGATCCATATGTCGCGCAGCGGAGATATCAGAGGCGACTAACCTGCGTCCTTGACAGTCTCGTCAGCTTGTACGCCGCAGAAGGGTATGATGCTGAGCAACCAGACACAGAGACATGTCAAGATGCTACGATTCGTCTGAATGTTCATGGGCGTAGCACTCGAAGCGGAAACAGGGATACTTGCTGGGAACGAGAAGAGGTCGATGACTGAGAAGCCCACCTCCAGATCCAGAATGCGGAAGCCCGCCTAGGAAACAGCCGGCCCGGCGGACCGCGATCAGGCCCACACACCATTGAGCTCAGAAAGGAAAGCCTAAACGCTCAGATCCTAGGAATTGCGCGCCTCGCACGACGTGTGGCCAGGGACCGCCATATCTCTGCTCTAGACCACCAATCGTCCGACCAGGTACACCCTGCGCATGCCTGAATTACCGCCGCCCGCTACTTATCCTCCTCCGATGCGTCCTCCTCTTCCTCGACCTCCTCATCGGCCTCGAGGTCGACATCCACAAGATCCCCCTCGTCGGCACCTGTCAGGTCCTTCCCTGCCGCCTGCTGATCGCGATACATCTTCGCGAGAAACTCCGGGCTGCTGGCGTCTTCGATGCCCTTGTCTTCCCGCACTGACATGAAGCGCGGAAACCGCAAGCTGAGTCCCCGCGTCTGCGACACCAGTCCGAGCGCCGCGACGGAGACGGGGCTAATTGTGATGCTTAAGCAGGGAGCCGAGATGAGTGTCCGCTGGTAGGCTAGAACGTCGCAGGCGCGACACTACTTACTCTGCTCCGCGTATTTCCCACACTTCCTGGGGCTTGAAGTACACCTCCGGCTTAAGCCCTGTGTCTTGACTATCAGACGCTTTCTTCGTGGCAATGAACTGCGAACATGAAACGCCCGACGCACCTCCTGTATCGCACTCCGGCTGCCACATTGGTTGTGAGGAACAAGTGTCCGAATTTTCAGGGTAGCGTTCTCGCAAACCCTGAAGCTTTAGGTTCAGCGCCGAAGCAAACCACAAACGCCGGGCCTTCACCGTACCTTGTAGAAAGCGTCCGTGAAGCCTGGGGAGGAAGCTTGTTAATCATTTGCACACGGCGGCCAGCCTGGCGCTGACGCAAGGGGATATTCGGCAGCTAGCTCACCAGACATGCATTTGCACACCGCCACAAGCTTCTGAGCGTCCGGATCCCAGACCGCGAGCAGGATGGGACTCCACCACTGGGCCTTCCTGCCGTTGCCATGCCATGCCCCGATGGGAACGAGATCAAGGCTGTCGCCGAGCCCTACAACATAGTCCTTTTTGAGCTTGAGCCATGCGGACGTCCGTTTGTCTGCAACGTGTCAAACAAGGGTGGTCCAGTGAGTCTCCTGCCCGCCGGGCTGCACGGCATATGGACAGCAACGAGACAACGCACCGGGCTCGTATGTCGCGGGGAGAGGCTTTCTCCGCGGGCGGTCCTTCTGCTGGTTAGGTTCTTCCAAAACCTCGCCGCTATCCAGAAGCTGGGCAGCGCGGCGATCAGCGGTGTGCCCACACGCAAACACAGACACGTTGGCAATGGGATGCACGGGCGAGCGGCACGGACGCGAACCTTGACCATCAGCCCTTCGCTGGCACTGTTGACCGCGGTCTGCCAGAATTCCTCGACGGCGTCCCTTCCATCTTCACTTTCTACGCTCCGGACGTGGTCGAAGCGCGCTGCCCCCGTCTGCGGTGGCGTGTAGGGAGGGAACCGGGAGCGGAGCAGGGTCCGGCGCTCGCGAAACGGCCGTTCCAGCAGAATCTAGTAGCGTGGTTCGCACCCACGCATGGCCCCACCCGCGAATCAGCGAAGGGAACGGGCGACCGCGCAGAAGCCGCCGTGGCTCACCTGACCGTCGAGGAACATGATATCGAAGGCAAAGACACACACGGAAACCTTCACCTCGTCGAGCTTCACATCCTTGCGGGCGCGGTTGGACAGCTCCTGAAAAGTCTTGAGCTCCCCGGTGCCTGGGTCGATGGCGACGACCTCAGAGTCCATGATGAACGACTGCGTCTGCGGGGCGGCTTCGAATATTTCCTGCACCAATGACACGACGTCTGGATACTGTATATGGCAGATGTGCGCGTGTGTCAGCCAAGAAGATCACGCGCAGTGCGCGGTGTACGCATGCACACACCTTGTCCGTCATGTCTTCTAGATGTCGAGAAAATATTTTTACGAAATGTTTGGAGTCCTGGCCCCTTGATGCGTGGATTTGGGCGCGCTGCCCGTCGTACTTGAACTCAGCCGTGAAAGGCAAAAATCCAAGCCGATCGTAAATCTCATCCAGGGATCGTGTTGGAGAACCCAGCGTTGGAAGCAAGGGCACACCTGCGCATGATGTTTCGGGCTGAGATGGTCTAACTTGTTGTAGACAAACGAGCGGGCTCACCGACAGTCAACGGAAGCCGTTCAGCAAGCCCATCCAAGCCACCTTCTAGCAGCGCTGTCACAATATGATCGTAGTTAGGATGCTGAACGTAAACCCGCTTAATCACACTCTCTGCCCGCAAAAAGGTCGCGTTCAAGGCGTCCCGGGCATCGTCGGGCACCTTCTTCTTGCCAGCGAGGGGCTTGACGGAGGCCAGGGTCTGCGGGCTAATGTAAAAAGGTGAGCCCTCTGTTATCGCCGCAGAAACCGCGGCCGGAGGGGTGAGCACCATCGCCCGGGCCAAAGCTGCCAAAGAGGTCCGGACGGCGCCGACGCGGAGATTCTGGCAAAGCGTGCGCACGAGAAAGCGCGTCTCTTCGCCTTTGGCCGCGACGAGCAGCTTTTCGACGACGGTCTGCTTCGTCTTCGCGGCGCCCGAACCTTTTGCACCGGCGATCTTCATCAGCGCGTCGTACACGCCGGTGATAAGGAGGGGAGGATGTGGAACGAGCGTCCGCACATTGGATTTGGCTTCGAACGCCACGTCCCCTACAATTTACAAAGTATAGAGTTTGTCAATGTGTTGAGCGACTTATCGGCGGCGCTCGTGCAGTGCTCACCTGGGTCCCCGGTTGCATTATAGAGACGCTTAAGCGCTGTAGATGAAAGTCCGGAAACATGCTGGATGGCCTTGGTGATGATGGATGGCCCGAGGCCCAGTTCTATGGGGGAATAAGGCGGTGAGAGCGTGTTCGAGCACAGGTACAATGCTGGAAGAAGAGATGGAGGGTGGTGCCGGCAAATTGTCCGAAGAGCGTTTGTCAGGGTATCTAATTTGGCGATCCGCGAACGAGTGCTGGACAACGTTGCAAGGGTATGTGCTAGGAATGAATACGGCACTGGGCTACCCTGGGGCCATTCCGTGCATTCCAGGTCATAGGTCGGAGGGTCGACGTCAAGAGCTTTGTAAGTCGGAGCCTTAGATGAGCTGGAGTTCCCCAAGATAGTCTTAGAAGCTCGAGGAGTAGTGCTAGGCTGCGAGCGCGTCGGGGTGGAAGGAGCCGATGGTGCAGGCGGCGTCCTGCTGGTCTTCAGACTTTGCTTAGTCTGCGAAGATTCATCGTCAATGAGGTCTACATCTATCACTTCAGGCTGTACGCTCGGTCTAGGAGCTGTCACGGTTAAACGACTAGCGGAAAGGCGAGTCTCAGTCTCGAGCTTGCGGAGCGCTTCTACGTCGAGCCCGTCCTTAGCGGCAAGGGCCCACGCGAGCTGCTCGTCAGTCATGCTCGGCTCATTTTTCGACGTTTTTGACTGCTGGACAGCACCGACGGCGGTCGGGGCCTGCGATACAGGCGGCGGAGAGACATTGCTCGGACCACCAGGTGACTGCCGACTAGACGAAGCGCCAAAGAATGTATCAAGACGGGCCTGTCCCGTGGCGAGCTTGGACTTCTTCTTTGGACGGCTTGGCGACGCCGAAGACGAAGCTAGAGAACGTTTGGACATGGTGTTTCGGAGTCTGGCGAGTCTATAGACAGAGAAGCGACCATCGAGGGAAGGCCGCAGCGCAGCCTGAGCGAGTGCCGAACGAGAACCAATTAAGCTGGCACCGGAGCGGGACGTTCTGCACCGGATTTCGCTCGGCAAGAAAGAAGAGAGAGGAGAATTGTGGGCAGCCTGGGCCCAAGGCTGCGTCTGAGAAAGGCCGGGATAACCGGGGCCAGATGAAAGCGTGGTCGGGGAGTCAAAGAACGAACCGCGCGCTCCAACGCCGGACGCGTGCGCGTGATGGCGCTTATGCCATATCCGGAAGTCAAACATGGATCCAAGCACGTACGATCACGCACGGCCCCGGGACGCTGCCCGTCTGCCCAGTGCCAATGCCATCCGCCCTGCACTGCGGTCTACCAACGGCCTGCGCAGATGCCAGCTCGATATTCTTGGTTCCTCCTCCTGCTCTGCCCACCTTCGGGCAGGACAAATAGCCCTCTCCTGAGCTGATATCGTTTTCTCAACCTGACAGAGGCCTATCTGGACAAGCCTCCGCCCTCGTGGTGCGTCAATTCCCCTAATTAAGATCACAGGGCACCCTTTATCTGCTCGTGCAATCGGCGATAAAATGAACAGGCTGGGGTCCGGTGCAGACTGATCGGATGGGTTCAGAGTACCTGAACGATTTTCCAGCTCAAAACGGCGAAATTATCAGAGTTTTGTTCTCCACGATCAGTTCAGGTGCCCGGGTGGGGTGTCAGTACTGCGCTCTGTCGTCCCGCCATGCCCGTTTCGGCCCATATCATACCTCTCTGCAATTCGGGCCTCTTTCCATGACGAGCATTTCTGAATCATTGCAGCTCTTCCTCCTCTCTCGTATGCACATGCCGGCCGGCTCTCGCTGAGACTCCTCCCTCGACGCAACCCAAGCTGTATACGCGAACACGAGTGCGATGACTCCAACACCCCCATTAATCCATCAAGCGCCGATAAGCCATCCAGGCACCCACAATTACGCAGTCCGAGCACCCTCTGGACGTCGGTACGCCCGTAATTTATCGCCTCTCGCACCCCCGTAGCCGTTGACAGAGCACGGCCAGGCGGTCGTACACTGTGCCTCGTCGGTGAGCGCAGTAGACGCCTGCCTGACGCCACGCCGGCAGTGGTGGCGGCAACGACACAAAGCTCAAGGCATGGTGCCGTAAATTAGACGCGTGCGCTCGCGTAAAGTAAGCCGCTACTGTACTTCTCGGGGCGGGCTCGCGAGGTTCGCAACCCTGATCCAGCGGACGACACACGCGCCCGCGCCGCCCGATATTAATGATGTCAATCCGGTGCGTTTGAATAACACNGGGCGAGCTGTCGGGGCTAGCCTGACGTGCGCGCTCGCGAGTTGCGCATTCCTCGGGGCTATTCCATCATGATGAGAGGGTGCGGGGGCTTCTTCCAGGCATCCAGGCTCCCGTTCAGAGATTACATTTCAAGCTAAACCTGACGAGCGGGCGGGCGTGTGGGCGGGCGGGCGGCCATCTTGTCAGCTGAATCTTAAGCGGGTTGTCAACATCTCGCCTCCGTCACCATGCCATGCAAGCACCCTGGCCTGCGGGCGTGATCAGGGGGACAGGCTGCTTAGGCAGGAGCTGTCAAGAAGCAGGCGACGGGAGAGACCGCTGCGGAGCAGAACCCAAGCTGGCGCCGACCATCTCGGCTCGGCGTTGGGCAGCTGCGCGGGGAGGCGGTCGTCGCCGTCGCCGTCGCCGTACGCGTCGTCCATCATTACTTCGAATTCGCGAAGGGCGGCCTGGAGTTGAGTAGACACGATGCTATGAAACCGCGCACCCGGCTGGTCGGATGCAGTCATCGCGCGCGGTGCGGTGGTGTCGAGCGTGGANGGGGGGATATGATGTCGTCGTCGCCGGACCGCGCACGCAAAACGCTCGGAATGTGCGGGAGCGAGAGAGGGTTTCGGCCTTCCGGGTCATAGTGATCGCGCGTTCCTGGCCGACTAGTTGCCAGAGATGATCGGGGGCAGACGACGCGACCCGTATAGGCTAGATTGAGGGTATTTGCGCGGCGGGCCTCCAAGGGCGTATTTTCCTGCGTTACCGTTCTGCGCGCCATAAAGCCCTTGGGTAATAAGCCAGAATCAACCATAGAGCCTAACTCTTTAAGGGAGCGCGCCGCGATGGCACGGCATCATTCATCGTATGACAGATCAGTGTTATTGCACTTTACTCGTTTTGCCCTCCCAGATTTTGTCAGTTTCTTGTCGTAACGGCTCGCGTCTCTCGAGCTCGAGCTCCGAACCCATCGCTTTGTGGCAGTGAGCGATTGTGCCTGAGTATGTGCGCGCCCTCTGGGGAGGAGCGCCCTCCGAGACTACATATGAGTGGCGATCGTGCTCCTACTCCTATTCCTCACTCTCTGCACCGCTTGTGTTCGCTCGCCTTGTCTGTCTTCTTGACCCACCATGGCCGACCGACGCGCTCAGCAATATCCCCCAGGCGCGAACGTCGCCGCCCTCGCGCCACAGTGGTCCAACGCCGGTGGCCAATACCCTTCGGGCTACGTGACCCCGCAAGACCACTACTNCCCCGTCCGCGTACCAAGCGCACACCTCGATCCGGACGACGAGCCAGACCCAGCCCATGCACTCCTACGACGCCATGTCCGCGCAGGCACAAGCGATCGCAGCGCAGTACCAGCTCAATGACAACCAGATGCACTATTCCACACACCTCCCGACCTCGGACCGGCGTTCGTCCATCTCCATGTCGCAGTACGGCACGTATGCCGTAGATGGCCACCATGGGAGCCCCGGCGCGCACGTCCCCGGCCGCTCGCACTCGCACTCGTTCTCGCATTCATCACATACCCACTCCCACTCGAACTCGCATTCGCACTCGTCCTCACATGGCATCCCGCACTCGCCCTCGCACGCGTACGCGCAGACGCAGGCAATGGGCCATTCGTACGCCGCGCCACTGTCGTCATCTCCGCAGACGCCCTCGGCGATGTCCAACATGGCGACCGCGCAGTACGCTTCCCAGGCCGCATACGCGCAACAGGTGAACGCGTCGCAATACCCCGCGTCGCCACCGCGTCCGTTCGCGTGCGACATGTGCGCGCTGTCCTTCAACCGCCAGCACGACCTGAAGAGACACCGCGACACGCATACGGGCGAGAAGCCGTTTTTCTGCAACGGCGGGTGCGGGAAGACCTTCACCCGGAAGGATGCGTTGAAGAGGCATCAGGTACGTACACATGTCGTCGTCCGTGCATCTTCGTGGGATTGAGGCTGATGGCCCTGTTCCCCCGCAGCTCGTCAAACGGTGCGGCATCGACGAGAGCACTTCATGAGCGGTCTTGGGTTGYTGATACCTTGTACGTTGCGCCACCACGTCCGTCTGTACCGCGCCACTGACCGTCGCCCGGCAGAATCTACACCCACTAATTGTCGGCACAAGACTTAGCCTACGTTTCCGCGTCTTGCTTTATGTTATGCGCCCACTGGTGTCTTTGGTGTATTGATACAATCATTGTAAAAGTATGGCTGATATGGACAGTACTGCACGGCGGGGAAGACCGGAGGTCGTTAGCCTTGCTGTAGTTTGCGTAGATTCGCATTAAATGTATCTTACTATCTCGTTCAACCGTGGAATACACACGCTCACAATCCGGTGTGGCAATGAAGAAATGTGGGTCCGCTCGCGTCCTCTCACTTGCCATCCGAACCGTTGGTTGGCTCGATGTCTCGCTGCAAGATCCACGCGTCGTGTGGCGTGATCTTCTTGTAGTAGTTCTCGTACAAGCCAACCTCCTTGAAGCCGTGGCGCTCGTAGAAACGCTTCGCGTCGCCATTCGAGACCTGGACGTGGAGATAGATCGCGTTGATTTTGGGCTTCGCGTGGGCGGCGGCGGTGTCGATGAGATGCTGGAGGCTCTCAGATCCGATCCCTCTCGAACGATAGGCCTGCGTTATCCCGAGGATAGTCAGAATACGCGAGATTGCGATGCGAGCGAGACTCACCGCTAGCACCGCCAGAGTCATGAGGTAGAGTTTTGCCTGGTCGTCCTTGACCTCGATCCGACAACACATCGTTCCGACGGGTACGTCATTGTAGTAGACTGAGATTTGAGCTCAGGAAGACGCGTCGATGGCACGGGGACGTAAGGACACGCACTCAGCTGGCAAAAGTCCTCTACATTTGGCTGTACGATGTCGTTGTAGAACTTTTCGCTGTACTTGATGGGGAAGAGAACGGAGTTGAGTTTCCGCACGGTCCCTGATGGTATGTTTGATATCGCGTATGTTGGGCGCAGAGAGGAGAGACGCACCGATGTTGTTGGGAGTGACGGACGCGAAGGAGACTCGCGATGGGGAGGGACGGGAGTCGGACATGGGAGACTGTGAGAGGAAAGAGGCGCCGGTGTGCGGGCCGGCGTCAAGACGAACCACAGGGAGAACTCAGACTGTCGCTGAGCTGATCACGCCCCTCGTCCTCCTCCACGAGTCTCAGTCTTCTCCCCGGGCTTCCCCTTCGCCATCTCCAGCATCCCCTCCCACACGAACCAGCACTTCTACACAGGAACCCGTCGGCAGAATTCACCAAAGGAACCATTTAGCCTTCCGACGCTTCCTTCTTCCCTAATCACCTCTATCGCGATCTCGCTTGCTTTCCTTCCTTCCTCGCTCTCAACCCGAGCGGACTCTCCAACACCGTTTTCTTCGCCCAGCTCATGCATGCGGCCGCAAAAATCTGTGCGAGGTCCGGGTGTATCCACACCGGCCACATGGGCGCCCTGAGGGCATGAGGGACCTGTCTCGCCGTTCGAAAAAGATCCATACATCGGACATCCGCGGGTGTTTGTCAGTAAGTCCCTTGTTCTAAAATAATCCAGTGCTTCATCGTCAGCTCCTTCCGCTGAAGGTATACACAGGATCCTACCAAGCCTTAGCATATCAGCACGAGCTGATGCTCCGGCATGGTCTACTCCGCTGCGCATTCACTGGCTTCCTGSCCACCCTGCCAGCTATCTCGAGCATCACTGATCCTGGTTGCGTYTGTTGTGCACGCCTGACGCTTCTCGTCACTCACCACAGTGCCTCCCACCCCAGCGGGGCGCGAAGGCAAGCCCCTTTTGGTYCAGGAACTCACCGAATAACAGGTATTGCCTCATCTCATTTCAATACAACCCATGGTCATCAGCCTAGAGGTCAGGCCATTGGTTCTAGTGCGCTGCGCGATCCCCGCTTCTTTGCTATCTATACGTGTATGGTCTCGCCGGTGCTTGATGTATTCARCCCAGCAACATCTTCGCTACTCAACCGCCGGTCTCGACAGCCGTCCTTGTCTTGACGGCGGCGTTGAGGCGTCCGTGAATGCTGCATACCTCTTCCGTTGTAGGCAGTGCTTCAACTTGACTCATCAAACGCCCGCACTAACCACAATTTGTCTCGGCGATATCCAGGTCCAATACGACCGTACCGCCGCCCCCGGATTCTGCACACCTGTTCATAAGCAATTGACCGTCGCAAAGTCCCGGTTCARCGGCGGGCCGAGGCGCAGGTCCAGACGCACTACGTTGCGCCTACTGTAAACCGTCGCGTAAAGATCACGCTAGCCCTAGCGTGTGGACGCTTCCATGGAGTCTAATTGATCTCGCCCAATCTTGTGCCTCGTATAGACATGCGTTCATGTGCGACTGTTTAAATCCTCCCGCTTGGTCTCCTTGCCCTTGCTGCGTTCTGTGACTCTCGGCATCCCCGAGAAGNCCCCCCCGAATCTGCACCGCAGGGACGACTCTACCCTTGGATCGTCTTAGTAGCTCCAACCGGCCCACAAGACGTAAAGACGAGCAGCCCATGCACTTTGGAGCGCTGATCAGTCTATTGAGAACTCTCCGCTGTTCGGGACTCCTGCTTCTAGTGTCGAGATTCTCTGACATGTCYTGCGGGTCAAAAACGGCTACCTAGCGCAATTTNCCASCTTCCGGCCAGCGACGCGGCCGAACATTCGCCGAAACACCACGRAGCAACGTCCATTGARAACGAGCGGCSRGTTCGAGGCRACTCGWTCCATTTATGGTACATCACCTTCTCTACGATGCTMTGRGRTTTTGCATCCATGCGCTCACAGCTTCCGCACCGCAGATTACAAATAACATTTGGTCCTTGACCGCTCACTGCGAACTTGTCAACATCAGCTGCCTGCAAACCATCTCCTAAACGTCAATTGCACCTCCCATTGTCCTGTCAGCGCCCTAATACTCGTGCCAATGATCATCGGTGCGCACATTAGGCGTCCCTGCGGTAGCTGGACTCTCGCGCGTTACCCACATTTGGCGTACGCAAAGGGCATYCCAGCTGGAGCCTAACTRCCCGGACCTGTCAGATCGCAGGCACGTCCACGCCTGGCCAATCGCACTCGGTATGCTACCCGATACTGAGCGCGAAAGGCCGCATCGGACGCTGGGCTATCGGGCGCAATACCCACGGCGCGCGGGACCGACCCTTGCCCTGAGCCCGGATGGACATTTGCAGCATGGTGGCGCGCTACGTCTGCAGCTCGGAGCTTTTGGCTGTGCCGCGCTCTAGCAGAGGCAGAGTGCTGCTGCTCGCCCCTTAGCTTGACACCCCCATCCTGCCAGCCTGCCAGGTTACGCAAACGACGTTGGACCCGTGCCCTTGCAGACCATGGCTATCTGGGACGTTTTTTCTCGCCCTCGAGCAGTGAGTGCTCGTCCTGTGACTGATCCCGGGTCTTGCGTGTGTCGCTCATGCATCTGTTTAGTCGACGTTACGTATCCCACTTATCCGTCGTGCGACGGTGCGACGGCCATAGTCGCTGCCCATCTGAAATACATGGCTCACTTACTCATCTCGCGTAGACCCGAGAAGCGCCTGTAGCCCGGTCGCGACATAACTCAGGCGAAACATGACGTTACGGGAGATTCAATCGTCAGGTACGTACGTCTCGTCCGCTCACGACATACTACGCGAACCCCGCAGCTGCCGTACAACGGGTCCTGTCGGGTATGATTCCTGAGAGGTCGGAGCCCACATTCGTACCATGGGCATTCCGGACGTCGGGCTTCGTCCTGCTCCAGATGCATGCGGTCTACTTCTGTCCCTCAGCTGTCCGGATCTGCTGCTGCCCACAAGTCCCCGTACGTCCCAGGGGCGAACTGCCATGGCGATGCGACCCTTGCCCCGCTCTCTTCTCGACCTGGCGTACCTGATCGCCATGTCGCTCGCCAAAGCGAACTCCGCTGATGTAGGACGGAAGCGTGCCTCCAGCCTACCCCGGGCGCGCCTTCGCCCRTTCGRCGCAGACGTCTCCGAGGACGCTCCGCTGCGTCGAGCGATCCCGCTCCGCCTTCCAAGATGGCACGACCACCTGGTCCTCCCTCGGGCGGGTCCCGACCCCCCGACCCCCGACATCTGCATAATTGCGATATGACGTCGTGCGACGTGCCTCGTGAGCTCGACAGTCGAGCTATCCTTTGACACCGGCTAGATGGCCTTCCCGGTCGCCCCTGCTTGGCGTCCTATCATCCCCTTGCTTAGGCTGTCCTTGCCCTCTCTCGATCGCGCTCATTACGGGTGGTCGGCAACACGAACAAGAGGCGGAGGAATGGACGCGGCTCGGAGCAGCACCTTTCAATGAATCAAACGCCTGGTCATTCGGACCTTGCACGGCTCCTAGCACCCCTCCTCTTTCACAAGACGCTCGAGGGCGGAACACATCGAGGCGGGCGCATGGGCTGCACGGGGTGTGTGCGGGCCCGCGCGATACATTCGGCGCACGCCGCAGACGCACCATTTGATATGTCGGAACTGTCGGGCGGTTGACAGCTCGACGGCGTTCGCGGCGGCTAGCAGCAGCATCATTGACAAATCAGCTGGCCTCCTCGGGGCGCGCACGGACGACGCGCTCTCTCGTTGTCCGTCGTGCGCCCTCCGCAAGGAGACTCCGGTTGGTACGCAATGTTTCTGCTGAAGCTGTGCACGCGAGCGGACCTCCGTCGCATGTTTTGGCGCATATCGCGCTCCGGCTCATGTGTGCTGCGAGCATGGGTTTGGCGGGTGAAGTCACGGACACCTTACAAGATGGTTCTTCCGGGCTGTGTACGATGTTCGCAGTGTCCGACACCGGTGAAAGACACCTATGAAAAGTTTGCAAGGTCACGCCTCGATGTGCCTCCCCTTTCCGTGCAATGACCAACACCCGGGAGCTCTCGCGCGACGGAGAAGAACGTTTACGATGTGCACGTCATCATCGGGCGCGCGGATGTACACATCGTCCTCAGACAAGCGCGGGCTGGTACGCAACATACCAACGCTGAACTTCTCTGGCGTCTCAGCTCGAACGTACTTCGAGGCACCAGCCACCACGTCGGGAGTTGGTTACCATCGGGCGCGCGGACGACCCAACAAGCTGCGGATGCCGTGAAGTTTTGGAGCATGACACCACTTGCCCGGTACGCAACGACGATACGTTCTACTGCGCGCTCTGGGGGCGAGGCCGATCGTTCGCATGGCTTCTGCGGGACATGGGACGTCTGGACGGTTGCTTCGCATTGTATGTAAGCGAAGTTCAGCGGAATCGAGTCATTTGCGGCGAGCGACTGTGCTCTGTCCATCGTTCGGTCGTCCNGGGGCGATGGCTTGGACTAGACGCTCCCGCAGGGAGCTTCTCGATGACGCCTGGAGCAGTTGCGTCGAGTGGAATATGTCCTTGGCGGCTGCGCAAGTGCGATAACAAAGGACACAGCGATCTCGGGCGACATTGCGGGCATCCGTTACGTTACGACCGTTGCTGCCAAGGGCTGCTGCTGTGAAAGCTGCTATATTCTGCCTGTTACAGCAGCAGCAGGACCGCGAACCTGCCTCGGCCTGCGCGCGTGCGTCTTCGGTGCACAGGTCGAAGCACTCCGCAGCGCCGACTTGTGTCGCCCTCTGAGTCCTCCGAAGATGAACGTCGCACCTCCCAGACGGGCTCTGCAGCTGTCGTAATGCAGGGTAGGCGGAGCAGTGCCTCTTCCCTCCTCCCAATCTCCCACCCGGGCCAGTGCACGCCCAGGGCCCGCGCAGAAGGGTCGGCAGGCCCTGGGAAGGAGGGACGTCAAATGCTCGCTGTTAGCGTCGGTGCCCACGTCGCGCGCGGAGGGTTCAGTCAATGTCCGGGTCGCGTTTGGGACTACGTGCGGGCGTCCGGTGCGGTATTAGCAAGGGAGAACGTCGCTGTGTCTGGCGCCATGGGGCTTCTAGGGTCGGCTTCTAGGGCCTGCGGGCTCTATAGCGGGACGCGTAGTTGCTTCTCTGGGCGGGGTGATGAGCTACGTGTCGGTATAGAATCCGATGTGGAACGTTACTGTAGCGGCCGCCACTGTCAGAAGCCTACTTCAGGAAGAGGCCACCACTGTCGTTGTGGCCAAAACGCCCTCGACTGCAGCGCTCCCGAGAGCAACCCTGAAGCTAAGGGATGAACACGTCGCAGACGGTCACTGGCGGAGGCAACAACGTTCGGTGAGCTTCTGTTGATGGGGTTGGCTCGTTCATGCGCAATATCATATTTGACAGGGTTGGCAACTATCCCCGTACGGTAAATTGCATGGAGGCAGAGCGTACTNGGGGGCTCTGGAGGTAAGTGACACATCCATTTCGTGCATGTTTTCGCTCACCTAGACCCTGACAGAGAGGCTCTCAGAAACTTCACGCTTTCCATGTGTTGGCGCAAGACCAGATCCATCGAAAGTGACGATGGGCGCGGGCTGATACACTTCGCTTGTTAGAGCGGCATTCGTTCCTTGTCGCACTGCACGACTGCAGGTCTGTTCATCCGTGATGTCTGCAATGCTACCACCACAAGCACTACTACCTGGTGCAAATAATGCCGGACTAGCCACTGTGAAATTGTGCGTGCCCGGCGACTGCGCATACGGCTACCGCCGAGGTCCGACAAAAATCATGTAAGGTTGGCCGCATACACGGAGCACCTCATGTTACGCGCCTGTGACCCCGCGCCAGGGCTGTCACTCCTGGAGCATTCTCAGCGGGCGGGATCCTATCTCCTCTTGGGGTTCCCCTCCAATCTAAAAATCACAACCTATTATCTGTTCTAATTTCCTT
The DNA here is from genome assembly GCA_029747595.1 of Trametes cubensis. Classification (NCBI taxonomy): domain Eukaryota; kingdom Fungi; phylum Basidiomycota; class Agaricomycetes; order Polyporales; family Polyporaceae; genus Trametes; species Trametes cubensis. Next base: position 51,250 of record JAPEVG010000079.1, read on the forward strand.
TCTCCACAGAAAATAGGTTCTTGTTTGTTGCAAAAGGAAGGATTGCAGGAGAAGATAGCTTCCCGCTCTCTTTGTCACGCTCTATCACGTGATGACGTGCTCCGTGTATGCGGCCAACCTTAAGTCGAGCACGAATCGAGGAATAACATACAAATACTGACCTGTCTATGTATAGTGTACGAGGGGCGTCGGCGTTTGACGAAAACATAGCCGATCTTAGCAACCTCGACATCTTCACAACCCTCGCAGAACCCTGGCGCATGTCACAAATAACGGGCAGTGTTCGATATACGATAGATACAGCACAACTGCTAGCAGATGTACAACAGCGTCAACGATAACAGCAACAGTGCAACGACGACGACAATAACAGAGACAGCGTGGTGGTATAGATACAGCATCGACGGGATATTCGCTTCGAGCGTCCGTCCGGGGTCTTCTTCGTAATCAGTGAGTTCCGTTCCGGTTATAAACTCTCCAACTTCTCAATTTCACTGCCATTCCTCCATCAGAGGGCTCGCAATGCTCACAACAGGACACACGCACCTTTCAACATACAACAAGTAATGGCTTGGAAGAGTCGTTCAACGTGTGATTTACCACCTTGCCTTCGGCGTCTCCGCCTTCCTGTTTCCTCGGCCTTTGCGCTTCGGCTTCTGCGCTTTGGGAGCCGAGCTAGGAGAAACAGGCGAGTCGTGACGAGTATGGGGAGATGCCGTGCGAGCATGAGGATGGGCAGGTGCTTTGCTCCCGCTCGACGTTGGGGCAGATTGGAGAGAATCGACGTAGACGTCCGCGAAGTTCCTGAACACACACGTCTCCTTGTTCTTCTCGTCGTACTCCGCAAGCGTCGCCCAGATGCAATGCCAACCACCTTCTTCGACGAACTTGACAGCGAAAGCGGCATGCTTCTGCGTCCATCGAGACTCGCGTGGGGGCTTGCCTGCACCCTGGATAGTCCCCTGCACTTGGAACGCCTTATCTGCGAGGGTGATCATCGCGGCATGCTTCACAGTGAGCCGGACGTCCGTCGCCCCCGACGCCGGGTTCAAGACATGGGAGTCGCTCTCAAGCGTCTTGGGCACTCCGCGGAAGTGGGGGTCGTATCCAACGACACGCACCTGCACCGCACCTCCGTCGGCGAAGTGTAGCGTGAGACTCGGGTGGGCTCGCGAGCGGCGAACTCTGGTGAGAGTACGGCCTATAAGTGTGGCCGGGTCGATGCCGAAAGCCTGGCTCTCGTGGGCACGGTCGCGAGGGTGCGGTCGCTCAGCTTGGGTTGATGGGGCTTTAGAGCGGTAAGCGCGCGGGCTCGACGATGCCAGCGAAGCAGGTGAAGAGGGTGGCTCGAGCGAGAGCGGCGAAGGTGGTGTTGTCCCCGGGGACGTAGAAGGTGAGGAGGGGTAGATAGAAGATGAAGAGTCGGTGCGTGCGTAGGAGCCGCTGCTTAGACTGGTGCTGCTGTAGGATGACATGCTTGCCTGCGCTGCGGAGTGTAGATGGTCATATAGATCGAGTGTGTCCGTATCGCCGAGCGCAGGTGTGGGCCCAGAGAGGACAGCTGAAAATGAGAGGAAGGCCGAGGATGAGAGCAGCAGCAGCGGAAGAGATGATGGAGAGAGAGAAGCACAGGCGCGCCTTAGCCACCGTGGCCGCCCATACGGCCAAACGCGACCAAATAGGATCCGATAGCCGACGGCGGCAACTCCCTCATTGTCCTCATCATCCCTTCCACCACGAACAATAGCAGCCTCATCTTCTTCGGATTCTCTGCTCTCGACCTGCCCACTCTAAGGATGCCATTCAGCTAATTCCGGGCTGCGACAAATGCGGAGGCACTTCACTTGTCGCGGTGCTACCCATCATAAGTACTACGAGTAGTCACACTACTGCTATGACGGACTCCATGTACAAGACTCATGAGATCAGGTCAGTACCTCAGATGCATGATGCTTCCGGCATAGTTCTCATGCCTGTGTGTATAGGACGCGACCCGACTTCTATGCTACGCGTCTTCAATGACACGTCAAAGCCGTCACGTGATCGTAACAACCTTCGTTGAACTTACCAGCCTTCAGGTTCTCTCGTGCGATTCATCCCATACCCGTGTATGAAGTCGATCCCCTAGGTGTTACTTACAATGAGTTGATATTTGGTGAGCACTCGTGGATCACGATGAAATCTTGTGGGTCGTTGAGTCCACAGTACAGAAGTCGCGATACGTGTCGATCTACGGGATCTACAGCAGTTAGGTCAGCTCTCCAAACCACTACTATACTGCTACAACCTCGCTGAGATGGCCGCTGGATGAGCGTAGTCTTCTCAAAGGATGCCCCGTAGCGCTTACACAAGGCTTGCAGGCTTCTCTTGTACGATCAAATGACCCGCATCTGCAACTATGACCATGACCACAGGCCGTATGCATCAACCGACTAGACCACCCGTTGTTCCTTTCTGGGGCTCTTCAGGTCTACATTACCAGCTGGGATTAGTGCGTAAAACGAGCTGATGAGCAAAGGTTTGTACGCCATGTTGTTGTACTCGCCCCAAAGACGCGGCGCACAGGTATCACAGGGCATATCTTGTTCAATCTGTCCATCGCAGCGAACGTGTCTTCGTAGTAGGTGTACCCTCCAGCTTCTTCGGCACGCGTCGCTCAGAGTGTAATTTCCCCTTGAAGGTCGGGACGTTAGAAGTCCCCGCAACGCATGCTCCTATTATTGCAATCGTGAGCCAAAGTTCCGAACAATCGCGCCGATGTGTAGTATTTATGGCTCACGATGTACCACGATGTACAGGTTCCACTGGGTCCAATGAAGGCGCCTCGCAAACCACTCTCTCGCCTAAGCACGGATGGTCATTTGTCCCTGCGCATCTCCGCAATGTCTACTGCGCGCAAAGACACCGTATCTTCTTTCGGGCGACGTTCACAGATTTCCCGCGTCATCATCGGAGGTTTGACCACCCGAAGGAAGCGAATGGGTGGTCCAGGGCATGATCTTTCGTTGCCTGGGCGCTATGCCGTGTGCAAGAGCATATTTCAGTCGACGACCTGGGGCACACCAGGCTGGACTGGACGGAACGGGAGACATACAGGACGACCGAGCCTGCGGAATAGCCTATCGCGATCAAGGTGGTACCGGGTGCGATAAGCCCGGAGTTGGGGAAGACGTTAACGGTGCGCGCCCACCGTGCACCCGCTTCCACGGCACGATAGTGTCAATGCGGCAGCCGCACACTACTCAGTCGTCAGGGCAATAAGATCGACTCACGTAATCTGTCAAGAAGAAGGTGCAGAAGACTGTCACTCAGCACCGTTGCGCGGTCATGGTTTGGTGCATCCATGCACTACGCCTCGACAATCGTACACGCGTTTGTCGGGACGTTGTGTTGGATATCGAAATGGTGCTGGAGTGTCGGGAACCATGAATATTCATCTGGGTGTTGATGTAGATGTTTCGCCAACCCATGGTCGTGATAGCAAGGAGATCTTTGCCCATGCTCAGATCGTCTGTGCACACTCTACTTCTTCTGGTGGAGGTTTACAGCGGTGTCCACAACCCCGCCATCTTCCTTCAGTCCTGGAAGTGTGAACTCTTTTCTTGCAATTATTTCCCAGCAAAGGAGACGACGACAAGAGGGTTGGCGCCGCAGTATTGGCTGGGGTGCATCAGCAGCTCCTGAACCAAGTACTCTCCCAGTATGCCGACGTTCAGAGCCCAGCCATGTTTCCCCACGGGAAGCCCCTTTTGGCCTGAAGCTTGTGCGGACTGCTGTCGAGTATCTGAAGGCCTGGACAGGTCATTCGATATTTTATTTCACTCGAAAGCCCTCAGGCGCCCGATTGCCTTGGCGTAGGAAGGCATAGCTCGGGCAAGTAAGGATACATCGTCTCAAGGACGCGCTATGATGGCTATGACATTCGCATTTCGCCGAGCGCATGCATCTAGGGAAGGGGTCTGCCTACTGAGCACGAACCTGCAGCAATTATTTATTTGAATGGTGGGATGCATTACACTAATCGTTTGGACGCTGAGGAGTTCGACATGCCGCAGGGGTAGCTTCAGGTGACGCTCTTTCCAAGACGACACATTACCTATGGGGTTGGGCATCGTGGCAGGCGGCCATGCAATGCTTGTGACTCGTCCCGCGCCCAAACTCATCGATGTCCGAGTCGTAGAGAGGCACAACTACCTGTCGACCTAGTCGAACTAGTATCAGAGTACAGAGAGGCGGATAGAGTGTCACATAGAGTGGTGAGCATGGCGTCATATATTCCGAGAGGCTGAGGCCCAACTAAGTACTGCACTCACCCATAGAGCACGGTGACGCCAACGTGATCAGAAGCAAACCACCGCAAGTGCTATGTGGCGAAACGAGCAACGGAAAGAAAGACAAGGCTACTCGCACAACTCGAAGACGCATAGAGGGCCATAGTATGCTCCACAGCAGGGGGCTGTATCACGATTACCGACCAACAATGGTGCTGCTCACTAGCGGTGCGTACTCGCATGCCGTCTCCAGAGACAAAGCTAGAATTGGGCCTTTGGGTGATGGATATTCCATGGCGGCCGATACGAAGATGAACAGAACAGATCCATGCCCGTCCCCGCGTGTGATGACGAACTTGCCGTTTGAGTACAGGCGCAAGAGTCAGCAGTCGACTGCTGGTAGCATCCTTGAGGACGCCAACGCCGCAAGGAAGAGGCGGCCTTCCTGCCCAAGTGTGAACAGGCCTTTCTGTCGCAGAAGACCTGCAATTGCGACAGACGAGCGATAGAAGCGGTTGTAGTTGCCCACGTTATCGATGCAATAGCCCTACCATTGATTGACCAGATGTTACAGGCCCATGAATGAAACCTGCGGGCGGTATATCGAATGTACTCTGGGTGCAACGCGATTACAGCTGCTCTGAACTCGTTGGATGACGCTTCAGATGTCGCGGAAACCTCTCGGAGCAGCGTCCAGATGTCCTCGATCTCATGGGAAAATCATGGGGCGCAAGTCGTTTGCGCAACGCGTGGTCAGCGATTCCTGCTTATTCAAAGGATGACTAGTAACTCGAGGTCGCTGGAGAAACAGCCAATCGATTGCGGCTGAGAGGGATCGAAATGAGGCGCAAAGTTGCTACTAACGAGCGGCATATCAAGAAACGATGCGTTCGGCGGCTGTTGGTCAGGTGAGGAGACAGGAGGCCCTGGTGTAGAGATGGCGAGGGCGAGGGCGAAGTCAAGGTCAGCGTGGACGGTATGTACGACCGCAAGAGCGAAAGGGATTGCGGAGAATGCGGAGACAATGTAGTGCTGACGATAGATGCGAACGACCAAGGGTGCAGATCGATGCCTCGTGGGTGGCAAGAGGAAGGGGACAATGCTAGAGGCTTGTCCTCAACACACCGAGTCTTGCGCGGCGAGTGAAGGCTACAAAGATGCCTGCCCAATCGAGATTTGAAGGACAGAACAGTTATGCTACCGTGAGGCCCGCATTGAATCACGCGAGCGTATGGGCTCTCACGCTTACTTGTTCCTATGCGTCTGCTTTGGCAGCGAGAATAGACGTCCAGTACTTGGCATGTCATATAGGCTAGCGTCCAACCAATGTGAACCTTGAGGCCTCGAGGCCCGAGAACTGGGCAAGCAATGTGCGCAAAGTCACATTCAGCATATTGAATTGGACCCTCAAGCCGATGCCGCATAACGGCTTCCCAATCGTGGACTCGGACGATGCAGCCTCTGCCCCATACCAAACCCGAACAGCCGTTGTGCATGGGCCAGTATATGACGTAGATCGGGAGTTGGAGTAAGTATTCCTTGCCTCGTATACTACAAACACCACCGTATTCTGACGTACATCTCCAACTACTGTTAAATTTATTTCACAGCCCTGTCGCCCACACCATTAGCTCCCTCATCGACACAGAAGGCGAATGAGAGAAGAGACTCACCATTCGGTGCAAAGCCCATCCGCTGGCCTCCAACATCCCACACCGAGTAATAATGCTTGAGCAGAGAGCCGCCGACGAGCTCCAGCCCGTCGAACGCGTTGATCAGCGTCTGGCACGTGCTCGGGTCGCTCTCGAACGGGCCCACGTTGAGCTCCTCGCTCGGGATCGTCAGGTTGAACGGCTGGCCGGACTGCGAGACGAACGTGAGGTCGATCACCGCGGGCAGACCGCCGATCTCCGAGCACGCAAGGCCGTACGCGCCCGGCTCGGCAGCGAAGGGCTTGATGTCGGGCGAGATGAGCGCATACATTGCCTGGGGGAAATGAGCGTGAGTTGGCGTGATTGTGAGAAGGTGGGAGGAGGGACTTACCTCGGTGGTCTGGGTGTCGAAGAGGATGTTGCTCGTGCCGGAATCAAAGATGACACTGCGGCTGGTCTTGAGGATCGAGTTCGTCTTCCCATTCACGCTGATCTGGGTCGACTCGACTTCCCAGTCGCCCTCGCCAGTCTGATCGGCGTAGATGAGGTCACCTGAGAATCAGAACACAGTCAGACAACACCCATTAGGCTAGGTGGGGAAGAGACGCCGACCTTCAAACTTGGTGTCGTCGATCCCACCAATGAGCAGCTCAGCGCCCCCGTCGGTGTGTGGGGTCAGGAACAAGCTGAACAGCGCTGCACATCCCAAGGACAAGCTCGATCAGTCTACTCTAATCCTCCTGTCGAGGAGTAGAACGATCGCTCACATGGAAGACCCTGGCGGATAAGGGCCTCAAAGAAGCCCTCAGCCTGGGAACCCATACCCTGAATCCCGAGGAAGGGATCGATGTTGAACTTGGGCGTCTGGTCGATGATGGTGAAGAGCGAGACGTCCGGGAGCGAGGTGCCACCGACGGTGACGGTGTCCGTGGCGCTCCGTATGGTGAGTACGTAGTCATTGTTGACGACGGGATCGACGCCGACGCCAGTCGCGAAGTCGAGGGTCGTGGTCTGCCTCCCACGCTTGAACGTCGAGCTCTTCGAAGGGTCAAACTTGTTGGGCTGCGTACAGTCCGAGCAATCGGTACCTGGCGGTCGACGTCAGCTGAGCTCAGAGCGGCGACCGTACACCAGATTCATATATGAAACGTACTCGCGAACTCGAGTGTCTGGGAGCCCGTGTCGAACACGACGCTCACGGTCTGGGGTGGGGTACCAACTAGGTAATCAATGGATGGTGAGTCCTCGGCCCACGAGCTGTATTGCAGAAGACAGACAAACCCGAGATGTTGCCGAACCACTGCAGATCGGTTCCCATGAAGAAGTCGTCGAGAGGGACGCCGATAGCCTTGGACGCCCGCTTGCGCACGGAGGTGAATTGGCCCTTGGGAGGCACGCGCGACTGGAGCGCGACCTTGTGAGCCTTTGCTCCGGCTTGCGGTGCAGCAGCTACCTCGGACGAGGCAGCAAGCGCTAAGAGTCCAACGGTGATTGCGGAGAGCATTTTTGACAAACGTCAACCTCGGGTTGCAGGCCAGACACACGAGGGCGGTGGGTCAGAAGAAGCAAGACTCCTGAGGTTGTGAAAGCGTCGTATGGCTTCTTATATACGCTGCGGTAGGGCTAGCGCGTCGGAAGTCGAGGGAGGCGATGGAGCAGTGAGACGACCGTGATGGAACGGGACAAGGCGGGCGCAGAGAGCCGAGTGACCATGCGCAGTGAGAGAAGGTGGCATGCGATGGTGGATTGATCATTGAATCGACTCTGTGTAGCATGTGGCTGTTGAGTGACCGTGTCAAGACCGTGTGGTCGAGAAGCCAGAAGTCGGGAAACACCTACTCCCGTTGGCTATTGGCTGATCACCATTGGATGTACTGCATGGTGCGAGCGCATAGGGCATGCCGTATTCCAATTCTTTTCCTGCTGTCAGGGTATCTGGTGAGACTGTTGTAAAAGCGTGAATGTCGAGGCTGTACTGAGGGTCAAATGTCTCTCGGCCATAAGTTGGTCGGATGGTGGCGGTTTGGGCGAAGCGACTGCGCCAGGTAGACGCTCAAAGGCGCTAGAGCGCTTAATGCACGCGTCGTAGTGATCGCGACTGTGGCAGTGGCTGGGATGTGCTACTTGCTCCTTCCTCCCTATCGACCTCCATCCTACTTACGGTAACCGATCTCCAGCTGCTACTTACCCGATACCACGCACATCATGGGTAAGCATCGGTCTTTCGACAGTCGCCGAGGTACAATATCATCTTGCTGACCACCGTAACCATCCGGCTACCCAGCCTCCGAAGAGCAGGTTGAGCTGAACGCGCCTCATCACCCCACGGAGAAGGCGTTCGAAGCGTTCGAGGTCGTCGAGCACACTATCAAATCCGAGATTCTCAAGTCCCGGCATGACTGGAACAAACACGAGCCTCGCATGTGGTCCCGCGCGGCGGGTATCTCTGATGCTGACCTCGTCTCCTTCAACATCCGGGAAGATCTCGTCGAGTGTCGCAGCGCCCTGACGTCATATGGCACAATTATCCTCGGGAAGATCAGGCTGCCGGCGATACACGACGACGAAGGGGAAGGATTCATACATGTTCGGTGCGTCATCTTATATGGCTTGTGGTAGACTTGCTTGCTAACACGCGATGATGTAGAATTCACGACCCTCCTAACAGGGTGAGTTGCTAATCTAGTTGGATCACGCAGCTGGCTGATTGACCTCGGACTGGAGGGGACGGATGACGTGATCTTCCACTCTCTCTTCACGGACGAAGGCAACCGTGACGAAGACGGTCATCCCACTACCTGGCGCGCTATACAGACGCGTGATACCCCATTGGAGTTCTTCAACGAGTAGGAAGCAGACATATTCGGCCAGGAGCAGGATACGGATGACGCGAACATGCCGTGTTTGTGTAAGATATACCCAAGGGGAAGGAATCTAACTACAATATGTAAGTCATCGCTCTGACAAAGCATCGCTTCCGTATCTCATCCTAAACTCCATACAGAACTGTTGTCCGAATATCGCGTGACGTCTCGCAATTATTGAGAGGCTATGTCAAAGTGCTGAGTCGTACACCCGACCTGCACACAACGGATGCGTTTCCTACTCGTCATCGCTTTGTGATCATAATAACGTAGGTTTCCGTTGGCAGCATACCCACCGGCTGCAGATCACTGAGCATCTTATGTGCTCACCAACCCGGTGCAATGCCTCGGCTCCGAGATTATGCAGACCGCGTCACTTGATTAATCTCTCTTGACATTTAGCCATCGATTAGGCCCAACACTTTGGTACAGTGCCCCTGCCTTGATAGTGACCCAAACCGGCTGGACCTTGCAAGCAATGGTACACTTCGGTGAGTGTCCCTAGGACTCCGTCGTGTGCTTGTGACGCCAGTGTCTGCGCCTTGCACTGCTCGACGTCCAAACCCGAACCTGCGCGGATCAACAGGGCGCCGTGAAGGTAAGCCTTTTCACCGTATCGTCGGGTTGAACCGCTCCTTTTCCGTGTTGCTGTCTTCGCGATGCACAGATGCAGAGAGAGGTCCGTGTGCACTTACGCAGCATGATGCAAGTACAATACGCATCGCCACGTCGATCTGGTACGAAGAGTCACTTAAATTAAGAACCTGTGCTCCGAACATCTCCCTGCGATAGCCCACTCCAAGGGCTGTCATGCGTACTCGGAATGCAACCATTCAGATCTCGTCGGTGGACCGAGCAATGTGGCATACAAGCGACTGGTCACCGGCTGCTATCATCCATCAGGACTGCTGTCCTTATCAGTCCGTAAGGGCGTAGTACCTCTTCACACAAGACGAGAATACCTGAGCTATATGAAGGCCCAGAAGACACATCCGATTGCAACTCCCGCTCGTTATCCGAAGGATACCGGATAGGCACAAGGCTGCGATATTTATTCTAGGTACGGCACCATCGAAGAACAACGATTCTTTCCAGGAACGCTGCAAAAATCGGGTAGCGTTCGACAACACTGTTAACAGCCTCGAAGTACCTCGAAGTGCTCGCCCGATAGCCTACACATGCAGTTGCACGTAGCAGCCCACAACGTTATCGATCACCGGGCAATTCTCGCACTTCGCTCGCTTCGAGTTGTGTGTACGCAGAGGCTATTGGCTGAGGAGGTGACGACGTAGACGTGCGCGTATGCGCACATCGGCCAGTGACGTTACGCGTCGCATGGTGGCATAGTCCGAGTGACCCGACCTCGAGGCTCGCCCGCCACCAGGACCGCGAGCAACTCCCGAGTCCCGGCGTTCGCCGTCGCTCCTTTGTCCAGCGACGGGCTTTGTCTCCACAAGCTCCAGTGTTCCTCGAGCCGATACGGTATCACGAGGAATGAAGGAATCAAGATCGCTCGCTTGCCCCTTGACTTTCTTTGTGGCCGGTACCCCACTAGCTCAGCTCGTACTAGCAGCGAGTCGCAAAGTACAGCAACGAGTGCCAGGTCCGAGAGTTTCCATTCTTACCACTCTCGCCTGATGCAAGTTCGTCGGCCTGATCGTCCGTCTGTGCCGTCACCATCCGTTGAATCATTGTCCTCTCCGGGTTGTCCCCTATGCCCTACGCGTACAGGGGCGTTCTGATCTCCCAAGCGAGATGCGCGATGGGTCGATGCACGATGGGCGATGGGCGAGATAGAGTACAATGGACGAGATGCGAGATGCGGCGCAAGATGTTGCAGCGCATGACGCGCACGGACGCGCGAGGCGAGATCTGCCGGCGGGCGATGTTGAGTTACCGGAGGCTCTGGAAGAGAGATGGAGACTCGGCGAGGCGGCCGCGACGTTGTTGGTGCGTGTAGGCTGTTGTGTATTGATATGGGTGGGCGTAACGCGTTATACACGNCCCCCCGTCCCATGCTCGATTCCATGAGGAAATGGAATGTAACGCGGTTCGCTGGTCAGTGCGACGAAAGGAGTGATGCAGTAGCTTCGTGCCGGCATTGGTAATGGGGATAGAAGGACTGGTAATGGGGCGTGCCAGTGCGCGCGAAGTCCTGCGACACAACTGCAGTAGATGATTGGATCCCAAGTATGAAGCAGCGAACGAACCTGCATCCTGTCATCCTGTCATCCTCTTGCAATGCTATCCTTCAGCGTTTGAGCACGTATCCCACAATCAGGCAGGGAAGACGACGGCGTTGGAGAGAAGCACTAGGAACTCCAGGAACACGCCAAACCGTGAGCATGCCAGACAGACGCAATGCAATGCTCACCTTCGCGATGGCAGTCAACTATGCTCTCGGCGTAACTCTCGGCGATAGCACGATTCCCAAGGTAAAGTGAGTACACGCTGACACGGGTACTGTACCTAGAACAGTAACAGAAGATGGATGAGGTCGCTGTGCGAGGTTGCCCTGGGCACTGTGGTCAGATAGTATCACTGAACGACAAGGACAGGAAGCGCGTTGGTGAGATTATGGCATGCTCTCTCGCCGCTCGCAGTCCACGTTCTCGCCCAATTCTTAAGACGTCCAGACCCGTTGTCCAGGAATGGCACATAGACACTCGTCACCCTGCAGCAGCCATCGTTCAAACAACGCAAACCGCGGGGAAGGGCAGCCCGGCAACACGCAACACGCAACAGCTGCCAGCTTCACGGATTCAGACGTTTGACCCTCGAACGTCCTTGATCGCCGACCCGCCGAGCGGAAGTTCCGACCTCAGGAATCGAAGCGTTCGCCGTTCGCCGTTGGCAGCGCGTTCCCAAGTTCGTGCCTTGCTCAGTTGTGTCGTTGGCCGCGCCGCCGCGCCCTAACATTAGACATTGGGCCTCCAGGAACATCACATGCACACGGCGCAGGGCCGGCGAGCTGCCAGCCTGCCACAGTGCGACTGTACGACCGCAAACGCCGCTGCCGCTTTCCTAGATTTACGTCCGCTCGTGGCGGGCGTCCCGGTCAAGCTGTCGATGTCCAGCTGCCAGGACCGCAGCTGCCGTCCTCGCGCACTGGGTTGTCGTACCACCACGTCCAAATACGGAATGCTCGTGTCCGGTGGTCACAGCGCAGACCTACCTTCGCCTTCGCTATGGGTTGACTCGAAAGCGGGCCCGAGCGGTAGTCACCCAAGTTCGGCCGCAAAGCCTTCCCCATGTCGGCCAGGTGACAGACAAGCTTGGGTGACGGGCCCAGTCCGCCCGCGCCAAGCCTCGCACGGCCGCCCACACCATCGCCAGGTCCTCCCGGTCTTCGCCCTCGTTCTCGTCCTCGACCTCGTCCTTGACCTCGGGCCCCGCCACTCGACGCGCCGACGCACCGCCGCCCCGTCACCTCTCCACATCCCGCCGGCCACCACCGCCGCCACCAACATCCCGCGAGCGGACATTAAAGCAGAGGGGAGGGCACGGGGAACGGAAGGAAGCGAGGAACTGCGCGCGTGCTAGTACGACCGAGCGAACAGGTGCAAACGGAGGGAGGGAGCTAAGGGGAGGAGAAGGAGAAGAGAGGGGAGGGGAGGATGTGGGGCTACGGCGGTATAGACGTATGTGGGGGGTTGTAAAACATATGAGCATACGCGTGCCGCATAGAAGGTAGCAAGCCAGCATATCTATGTACACGGGTAGGAGGATGTGTGAGTACAAGTGTCTGCAAGAGGCCGGGACACGCAAAGGACAAGAGGGGCGCATTCGAGGAAGAAAAGAAGAAATAGAGAGATCACTGACAGTATCACGAGCCGACAACGAGGGCGGCCCACGTCTCTTACCGTACCATAGAACGAAGCAATCGCGCGCGGAGCGAGTGATGCCGCGTACCGCGCGCGTGCGGCGGGCCCATGAGGAGCGGGCGGTCGACGTGGGCAACAAGGGAGGGAGGGAAGTTGTGTGGTGAACGACAATGAATGTGAGTACGATGATGATGATACACCAGAGCGGGAAGAAATAAGTAGACACAGGGAAGAGACGAGGCGGGAACAGAACAGAAACAGAGATAGGAAAGAAGAAGGATCCGAGCCAAATAGGTCGCAACCCCCTCTCCCCCCTTTCCCCACAGGGGACTAGGAGGACAGGAGGCGCATGTTACCGAGTCCCATAACCGAGCATGCCAGGACACCGCCCGACGCTGTCGAGCGCGAACGCTTCCGCGAACGAAGGGAGCACCGTCGTGCGCACCTTCGCCTTGGCGTCGATCGCCGGGAGGGTCGGGCCTGCTGCCGTCTCCTCCACGCTCTCGCCCGCCGCCGCGGTAGCGTCAAGGTACATGGAATGCGAGTTGCTATAGTATGCAGAGTATGAATTGCACGCCTTGATGTGATTGGTTGAACAATACGGGTTCGCAGGGTCCGCCGGGGTGTAGGCCGACGTGCTTGCGACCCACGGTCCACCAGAGCAAGAGCCAGAGCCAGAGGGACCAGCCATCGCGTACGAAGGAGAGGGTGTCGGTAGGTCGACGAACATCGACATTTGAATCGTGCGCTCCTCGGAGCCGTCCGACGACGACGACGCGGACGACATCGGCGAGTAGGACAACGTGGGCGTCGAAAGCGACGGCGACACCTCGGATTGAGACTCCACGTCCATCGCGGACTCGGAAGCTATCCCAGGTGCCAAACTTGCATCGAAGAACCCAGAGGTGTTGTCGTATCGGCTCGCGGACATCAAGAACGCGTCTGCGCGCGCAGCAGTGTAGCCACTTGGCACAATCGATGGGACAGTCGCGCTGCGCTGAATGGTACGTGTATGCCTTGGGGTAGGGAGCGGAGTGGGGATGCCAGTAAGACCAGCATGCGGAGGCGACACCCATTGCTGGGCGTCAGCATCCGCAGTCGCAGCAGCAGCCCACGCCGCAGTCGCAGACGAGGTACAAGTACCAGACGACGAGGCAGCCAAAAGGTCACCATCGCTCCTGGTGCGCGCGAAAGCACGACCAGATGTCGCGTCAGACGTCGCCGAGGATGCAGACACGGCAGGAATCTTGCCGACCCAGAGACGCCACTCGAGAGCTTCGCCGACCGCGCGCTCACACCGTCCAATCTCGCGCGGAGGTAGGCCGGCGAGTTTCGCCCATGCCCGGTTCGAGTACGACCGATCCTGCATGAACTTTGACGCGAGGATGAGGCATGCAAGGAACGTCCGACGCGGGCAGCAGAGAGGGGAGGGGAGGGGCGGAAGAGGCGGAAGGGCGCCTTGCTGTTTGCTGCGGCTCGCAGCAGGGACGTATTGCGACTGCATGTCTGCGTCGGACACGGTGGCGTAGTGAGTATCGTCGATCCGGATGGTGTTCAAGGTAGGTCCTGCAGTTTTGTCGGGAACATCGGATGCAGTGCCGTTGACACCACCATCCCGGTGTTCGTCCTGGTCGAAAAGGTCGAGTACGATTCTGGGCTCGGCGTCATCTTCCGCGCAGTACTCCGAGGCCGGCCGGGTCTTCTCTTTTCTGAGCAGTTCCGGGACCTTGCTACGCACGGCTTCCAGGTAACATAGCGCAGTTTGCAAAACGCCGGTCGAGGTCCGAGAGCGGCGAAGGACTTCGTGGACAAAACCTTTGATCGGGATGAGGTTGCTGCTTTCGGAGCTTTCGGGCGCTTGCGAGTATGACTCGTACCCGTTGACAGACGGTGCGGGCGAGGGGCGGCTTGTAGGAGAGACGGGTGACGGCAGCTGGGTGTTTCGGGGGGCAAATAGCTTCGAAATCCCGGCGGCCATCACAGAAGGGGCGGAAAGGAGGTCGGGATGGAGGGGCGCCGTCGGTTCGGGCTGCGCGCAGAGAGACTCGCGCCCGCACGCAGTGAACACGACTGGGATGTCGTCGGGGTGCCAGGTATCGCAGAGGGATTTTACTGCTTGATCTGGGAGCGTGCATTACGACATAAGCATGCTGTCGCCACGAAGGTTGTTTGCGACTGCTGCAACATCGTCCGGCGCACGGACATCCTGCCAAGCCGCCCGGGCGCTGGGGAAGCACCCGGACGACTTGGCACAGTAACGAGGTGTAAAGAAATTGGAAGACCATTGAAGATGCAGTCGCAAATATGATGAGAAAAGTCAGACGCTCACCGACAAGTTTGGCGGCGTATTTTGTCTTCTGCGCATCGCGCAGAGGATTAGCCGTCGACTGTTGAGGAGCAAGCGGAAGAGCCCTAAGGCGTTCTGGGTCGGAGAGAGGGTAGATGTGTGTGGAGAGAGGAGAGGCGGAGGCAACGGAGGAAGCGGGTGTGTGAAGGTAGACAGCGGGAGAAGAGGACTTTGGTACGTTGGCGAGGGAGATGGCAGGAGCATAGGGTTGCCAGCGGGTCCTGGCGCGCGACGCGCCAGGACCGCGATGGGGAAAGGAATGGGAGACAGCATGGAAATTCATTGTCGGAAAGCCACGGGCGGGGTTCGTGATAAGCCAGAGATCTCAGTTCAAGTAGGTATTAAAATTCAGATAGAGGTAGCATGGGCAGCAGAGAGTGAAGACTGGGCGATAAAGATAGACAGAATAGAGAGGCAGAGAGAGGTTGAGGCAAGGAGACCGGACGGATTGGGGTATCTGACGGCGAGGATAGAGAACATTGCGATAGCTTGGGTTGTAGGCGGATAGTCCGAAGTCGGAGACTAAGGACGATCCGAGAGATGAGCTCGTTGGCTAGACTAGCACGGGCTCAAGCGAGGCGTTTGATGTATGTTTGAGAGAGCAGGTTGACTATATGCTTGTGAGGAGTGTGAGAGCGAGGGGTAGGCTCAGAGAGCGAGGGGCGATAGGGCTGAGAGATATAAGGGGCGTTGGTTGGCAGAGTCAGTCAGCTGAAGGCGTGAGCAGAGTCAATTCGCTATATCGAGACAGTCGACAGCCACACGCAAACACGGCCAAACACACGCTGGAGTCACCGGCTTTACTCTGCGTCTACTAATCCTTCTATGCCGGTCAAACACTCTTACTTACCTCCTCCTTGCACAGGCTTCGGATCCAGGCTATACACCATACATCCTTCGGTCCTCCTCCTCGCCCGCTCCTCCCCAGCGCTGCGCAATCCCATCCCCTACGCCTTCACAGATCATCCCTGCGGTCTCCTATTACCTCCGCTGCCCCTCCTTCCGCTCCATCACTGCCTGTCTACGCACGGAACGGCTCTCGCAAATTTTCCGCATGACTCAATTCCATCCTTTCCGCTCTCTCAGACGTGATCTCCTCCCTTTCATTGACTGCGCCCGGCCGCTTCCGCCGTCACTCTATCTGTCGCTGGACATGCATTGTCTCCTCATGTCGCCCGCAATCTGGCTTTCTCTGTCACTTTCCATCTCTCGTCCGCTTATAGCCTCCATGAATCACTCTTCCCACTTGCCCCTTCTCCCCTGGCCAACCAACTTTAGCTGATGACGCAGTCCTTCGCTACCATGCAATGCCATCTCCTTGGCGCTCAGCGCGCGCATATCCGGTTTAGAACGGCCTCAGCGCAACTCAGCTGTAGGTCATCCGTTCTCGGCCCCATCGCACTATCCACCCTTCCTCGTCATCCGTCTTTACATGTGAACCGTCTCCTGATTCACGTTCCGCAGCCCATCGCGCTCCGCATATTTGACGACTGCGTATCCGTCCAACCTGCCAATCGTCGAGAACCCATTGCACAGCTTCCGCTCCCCTCGCCTTCAATATGCGGTATGCTGCTGTGCAATCCTCTGCCTTCGTTCTCGTCCACCGGCCTACAACGCCGCACGCTTCTTCGTTGCAAGGCGCTCTCGTCTCCTTGTCCTCCGTCTCTTGTACTCTGAACCCTAGAAGCGGCACGACGATCGGGAGCGGCGCCCCTTCTCCTCCCTTTGGCTCTCAGCGCGACTTATCGCTATAGGCACCGCGATGTTCGCACCCGTTTCCGTGCGATCGTCGTCTACGTGGGTCGGCGAGCTTCCCATTCGCACCGGCACATCCACTCGCCAGGTACCCCATCTCCCCGCCGTCTTCGCCCTTCCTCAGCGAGAGATCTCGCCCACGCCGTGTAAGTGTATACGGGGGACGCCTCCTTCCCTTCTCATACCGCGCTTGTCCGTCGCGCCTGTTCGCGTTCGCATGCGCACGTCATGTCTGCGCGAATACAGATAGCACACCGCGGCACGTCAACCGCGGCGTCCCCGTCCGAGCGCGTGCGTGATC
Source organism: Trametes cubensis (assembly GCA_029747595.1). NCBI lineage: Eukaryota > Fungi > Basidiomycota > Agaricomycetes > Polyporales > Polyporaceae > Trametes > Trametes cubensis. The sequence goes on from JAPEVG010000079.1 coordinate 68,264, forward strand.
ACAGTCCATCAAGCTTGGGCACGGGTCGAGGCGCGGAAGGAATGAGGGCCACCTGCGGTAGCGCCAAGGTGCCATCTGACATTTTAGAGCATTTGAGCTGCCCTTCCTAGGTTCATTCAAGGCATCTATCCATCTGCCAAGTGCGTCCTGGGGCTACTCCATATCGCTGCCCTTCCATCCTCGCAGCTTCTCTACCATCCTCCTTCTGCTCTCCTCTACTTGCCTTTCTGATCTCAGCCCGCGAGCGCCTCTCTTCCTGGATTTTGGTCTCCACACGCGGTGGATACACTCCGCCCGGCGAGTCGTCCAGAGTCACATCTTTCCAAAACAGACGCGGCAAATTTTCGAGTATGTGGGAACGGGCGCCCGCAGCGCTGCGACCAGAAGGCGCTCCCAGCAACAACAGAAGCAGTGACGTCCGCCACGCGTTATCTTTCCTCTTTCCTCTCTCGCTATCTTCTCCATTCGGCTCGCGCGGGCGCGCGCGTATGGCAGAGATTGACTCGACCTCCCTTTTTGCAACACCCATATCTGATCGTGATGTCAGATGTGTGGGCGTGTGGGCACCGTATGTGGTTCGCCTTCGTCCGACCGAATGATGGATCGCACCGTGCCCGCACCACCTCGCCAAAAACGGACCCATGACTAGACTCACGGCCCACAAACGAGCGTCCGCGCTCGAAGGAATTCCATCTATCTCCATCTCTGTGTGTAAGTATGGCACCGCAGCAACAGCAGCACCAGCAGCAGCCGCAGTCTGCCGGGCTCGCTCAGACGCAGCCTTGCGGCCGTAGCGGGCATGCTGGGCCTGGTGATACTTCCCAGGACCCCCACCGGGCTGCGTGCGGGGTGCCTGTGTATGTGTGCTTCTGCTGCGTTGTGCTGTACGCTGCTCAGCAGACGGACAACAAGCAGCAGACAGCGCATTCAGTTACGGTAGGTGCTAGTGGGCGTACGTACTAACACTGCGCTCCCACCGCCAACGCCGCACCGCGCACAGCGTCGAGGTAAGCCGTGGTTTGACTAGTACTGACCTAGGACCAAGTCGAGAGAAACGATCATCATTCCGATTCGTCGTTCCTACGCAGTACAGTGCTCGCCTATATGACTGGCGCACACGACACTTCTGCAGGTCTATCTGATTCTGGGCGCCCATGCGCGACTGGCACCAGCGCCGACGAGTCGGAGATCGAAGGATAGTCATAGCAATACAGCCATGATCCATGATCAGTAGTGTGGCCAACTGGAGCCCGAGTGCCTTGAAAGCCCCGGATCCGATCACGATGGTTGTCCGTCTGTGGGCTGATGTGTGCGGCCAGGTCGGGCGCGCGGCGGGCCCTTTTGTTCTGCATCTTCTGAGACCGATACAGCTGTGTTCTCTGTGGGTGGGGGGTGGTGTACTTCGGGTACCGGGTCCGCTGGCGGAGTTCTATGAGTGACTCTGAATTGAGATGATAGGCTTACATTCACCGTCACGTTGCTATCGTGGTGGTCTATTGTTGTGTGGAGTCACACAGCTTGTTCGGCGTTGCTGCTGGTATCGCTGGCAAATCACCATTCAAACGCTGGCTTGGCCCGTAACATTCTGTACTGCAGTCGTTATGCTAGGGCGCAGAGGCTTACTACGAGTGCGCATTTACTTACCATACAACCATCATCTTCCAACCGAAGGACGTAAGCGCCTGCGCCTTTCCTGCATACTAAGCCGGTATACTATTTGGTAAGCGTCGAGTAAATCGCAGGCTGTTACTCAAGTAATACTGAGCGCTCGGCCCGATGATGAAATCAATACCCTACTACCTTCTCCTAATTCTACCATCGGCCACTTGCGAACGTGCTTCATGCAGGTGAATGCACCGAACCCACATCAACCGCGCTCTTCACCTACGCTTCGGCTTCTTAGTACCATATGTTCAGTATCGAAGGCCACGCATCAAGGGAGGTCAACATGACCAAAACCTCAACCAACAGCTCCGGAGGGGTCACCGAACGCTGCTCGGCCGCATTACTACACTCCACAAAGTAAGCCCTCCCAAACCCGAACCGCACCGTCAACATTCGAGACACAGCGATCACCGAGCGGACGACGTCGGACTGATGTGGACGTCGAACGATGAACGGCGAACGTCTGAACTGCGACGAACAGCACGCCTCCGGGCAGCGCGGATCTGCCCACCTCGCGCGGGGCCAGTACATACAGTACTTGAGTCGGTGACGGGTCCGACATCCAGCTGAGAACCTGCATTCGACTGTGGAGCTGGCGCCAGTCAGGACTCCGCCCGCATTGCATCGAATAGAACCGTGATGCTAACTGTGCTCTGACGTGCGCTGGTGGCAGGTGGCAGGACGAGGCCCATCGTGGGCGTCCATCGTGCATCGCGCATCGAACATCGACGTCGTGCAACGGTGGACGTGCGACTCGAATGGGCCTGGGGTGCGTCGTCCCACCGCCTGGAGCCTTCGGCGCACGCGTGGTCGGTGATGGAGCGGGCGGTTGGCACGGGCTACCGCCGTATCGCACCAACTGGGACACGAACTCGGTCACTCGAGCCAGTGATATCGCTGAACCGAGTCGCGGCCGTACGACATCCCGCCATGCCAATTGTGAAAGGGTCAGAACCGCACATCGTCCACTCGTTCTCCGTGCCACGCGAATGCAAATTGGCTGTCTGTGACATCTTCAAGCAAGTTGGATGATGTCCGGCATGAGCTGAAGCAGTTCGTCTCGGGCGAGCTTCACGGAGCACCGCGGATACGGACAGCAAAACGCCTCCGTATCGCAAGAGACGCGTTCAATTTGCCTGCTGGTACGTAGCATTTGAATGTTTCGCCTGCCATACGAGCGCTGACCTGTACTGATCAGCAGGCTTTTGACAATAAGCCTACTACTAGGTTCATGAGGCGTCTACTGTCAAGAGCATCCCCTGAATATACTGCCACAGTCGCCGGACGCGTCGGGATCTGCGCCCCGTCTCAGTGCAAAGTCGCAGTCGGCCGCGGTCTCATGCACGCGTCTGGCGAGTTTCTGGCGCCCAAAGCACAGCTCGTCGCTCGCCGCCCCATCACCAAGACCACCAACCAGCGACTGCTTCCCAGCGTCCAAGTCAAACTCGCAGCAGGCCTGCGGTGCGTGTCTCGGTGCACTCCGTGCTGCTCTACCTCACGAAGCAAGGGTTACAGCCGCAAACAATCTCATATGGGGAGCTCGGACGCAGGGCGGCGCGGCTGCGCGAAGTCGATACGCACATCGGCGACGTGGCTCCGGCGAGAACGAGCTTCGTGATCATGGAATGGTTCAAGCCGGTGCGGGTGGGTGCTGCGGATGGAACGCGCCGACCCATGCACCGACGCTCGCGTCAGCAGTTGGGCAAATTTTGGCCAAGACACTGCGAATGTCGCTGGAGGACGCGGCCACTTGTCTGACTGGAATCTACACGTCCCTTTCAGCAAGCCGTAACACACCGACAGAGGGTGTGGGGAGGAGTCAGCGTGCGTCCGCAATTGTCTATCTCATGGAAGATGTCGCTGACACCACAGCGGGCGCCCTCACCGTCGCGATACGTGCGCCGCCGGAGCGCCTCCTGTAGTCGCTCGCCCGTTTTGTTAGGCCCAGTACTCATCAACACCATGGCTGGGCGCGGCGAGGACCTGGCAGACAACTCCAGGATTGCGTTGGCGTTTGGCCCCAGGGTGTCGTTGACATTTCCTACCGCGCGCACAGCGGCCCTGAAGGGCCTGGAGGGCTGCATTTTTACACCCTCGTCGCGTCACCTAGTATGCCACCAGGCTTGACTTGGCCGGACTTGGCCCTCTAGTAGGTGAGCCCACCCGGTCTTGCGCACATATTAATCCGAAACTCGGGGCCGTAGAGGGATGCGCAGTCGTCGCGGCTTCCTCTCCTGGCACTTGAATGTGAGCCCCGTTGGCAGCGGCTCCGGGGCGCAGTGGGCGGGATATGACCATGCCGCCTTGGTGAGCGTCATGTGCGCCCGCAGCGCTCCGGAGGGGCGCTGGGTCATGTCATACGATTCCCGGTCGGGGGCGGTCATCACAGCTCGAGTCTGGGATGACTCTTCATTCTGAGGTCGTGTGCTGCAGAGGACGTGCCCTCACCCCCGGCCCCAGCTTATTGTATCCTCTGCAATGGCACGTCCTCGCCTCTCTATGCCACGACATCTCCCTTGATCTTCTCCGCAGTCAGGTGGCCACTACATACCGATCTGTGGAAATCTCGTCGTATCGTCCGGCCATAACAAAAGGACGTACCACACGATCATAAGCCCGGGGTGATTCTCCCGCTACAGAACCCCCGGAATCGTTGTGCCTGGTGCGTGCTAGCTCCATGAGACCGTGTTCGCTGTGCTGGGACCCGTCGAGCAATCTGCTCGACATCGAGAACACAGCCCGTTTGTGACCGTATGGTCGAGAAACCTTCTTCTACCGTTGTTCCCATCCTATCCGTTGCCCACAACCGCTATCGCGTGCATATGCGCTGAGAGTTGCTCAGCAAGGGCTGCGAATGGATCACAGCAACCATGCGTGGTACATGAGCTTATTGTCCGTTAGAGTTCTCTGCAGGGCCATGGGCGAGGCATTGCCGGTGACAGTTGTGTACCATGAGGAGGATGCACCCTTGGTGTTGCCCCTCGCCGAGTCAGACCGCATAGCGATACATGGCTTGCTCTCGACCCTTGCCCCTCGCGGCGTGATTCCCACTGCTCAGTCGCATCCTCGACAGCCTCCTCATAGAAATGACTGCGGGAGGATGATGCGTGTTCGGGCAATGCGATAGAGGTTCATTACCAGTCGTCGTTCACCGGTCCCCTGCGAATGGGTCCATCGAGTGATGTAGCAGCCGCGGGACGCCTTACCCTTAGGCTCGTTCGATGTCATTCATCGTTGGTCTCATGCGGCCGCGGCCACTCCGCGCTGTATCACATACAGATTGCGCGGTGTTTTGCTACACCGGTCCCGCTTGGTCTATCTAATTCAGTTGGATATAGTGCGAGCCGAACTAAACTAGCAAATACATTGCATCGCCCTTCAGCGATCTTTCTGGCTGGGAAGAGTAGGGGCGATAATGCGGTACTTAGAAGTGGTAAAGTAGGGTCCTAGTCCTCTCTTGCGGTTTGATCAGGTACTGATAGTACGTTACTTACCAAACAGCCTTTCAATTGCACGCAAAGCCGGTAGTAACTTACAATACAATGCGCTCTTTCAGATGTGCTATTGGCCGACGGCAGCTGCGCCATGCAACTCTACTGAGGCGACTTGACGTGGTCCCCGGCCTTCTAGTCCGGATGCCTCCAGCAAAGTTCGGGACCGCCGACCAGACAACAGCATCCGTGCCCTTGCTTTGCCGTGCGAGAACCTGAGCGCATCACGTTTGCGCAGCGCAGCGCTCTCAGCGTCCCAATGTACCTCCGTCTCCGTCGCCTTCGCTCGAGTAACTGGGGCACCCAATGACGCGCGTTCAGGACAGGCCGAGACGAGTGCTGCAGCGACAGATGAGCTCCGTCAAGCCCAGGGTACTCGATACCAGCCCAGAGCAACCATTGAACGCTTTGGTGGGCACCTGTATAATACTAGGTTCTCGCTGCATACCAGAGTACACAAGCTGGCAGCATCCACGTTCGGCGACTTAACATCCCCCGGCCGCACGAAATCCCCGAGAGGGGTGGATCCATCGCCAGGTCGTTCGCGCATCGTCTCAGCCACCGCCCCTTCAACGTCCTGCCGGATCTGTCAAGGCATGACGAGAAGGCAGGCTCTATGAGTCAGCCCAGCAAGGGCCCATCTGTCGCGCCCTCGCAAATTTACAAATTCACCACCTTCAAGTCAGCACTCAGGCTACCGTACTCGGCACCTTGTCGACCAGGCGAACTCAAACTACCAGCTTCGAAAAAGCATCTCCGTAACTCCTGGACAACTGCCACTGCGAGTCCAGACGACGGCCCGCTTTCTAGGACTGCCCAAAATGGACTCGACCCAGCCGTTGGCGTTCTATCGCGCCCACGAGGCGTCACGCCCTGCTGCCGGCATAATCACCCAATCTCATGCGATGGCGGCCTGAGAAAAGAAGAGGGCGCTGTTGCCTGATCATTACATGTTCATGCATGAATGCGACCCCAAACTCTCCTAGACTTCGACCTTCTGAATTTCCCAGTGCACGTCGGCGGCCCGCGGATTTATTAGGTCCTGGAGGCCTTCGTGCCTCGAGAGTGGTAACTGCTCTCCCGTGTTCATTAACCTTCTTGCTCTTACGTTAAAATACTGTCGCAGCGAAGGATGCTATGCGCCAATGCCGTATACACACTGTCAACTCGCAGTTTCGCGGTTCGCCGAGCGCCCTCCGCAAGTTGACGAGCACGTTCCTTGCGGAAGGGCGTTCTATACAGGGTCCTTCGAGGTGCTCTAGGTTGCCCAAATTGTGCCGTCAGTGATGCAATATTCTCAGGGGAAGCCGCGACCGCATGTCGATGCCATACGTAGCACGTCGTTGTTTTTGGACAAAGGCTTATCGCACTGGTCATTGTGCAAGCACTTTTTCGTGAGCTACAGCTTCCCTGCCGATGCCACCGGGCACTATGCGGAACTCAACGATCTGCAATAGACTCTGTGAATAGCTTCGGGTACTAAGCGATGCAATACACGCCCTGCCACGGTCGACGTCCTGGATCCCGCGACACACCTGGGGCACGTCCTACACACTCACGACTATTAGATCGACGCAGTGGGAGGCCACCCCTCGCCGCTTGGGTCAGTCAATATCGAAGCCGTGATGTTATCGCACCTTCGTACAGATCCCGAGTCATCGGTGCCTGTGCTGGGAGAGAGCGCGACCCTTTTTTGGCTATAAAGACACGAGCGATTTGCCTTCTAGTTTCGAGCCTGCACTTGTCCCCTCTGGTCATGGGACGCGATACGACATGTGGCAACATCTCTCGGCCTGCGGATACTGCGGGACCTAAGGGGCTTATCCACAATAGCCTTGCACTTGCCCCATATGAGCAACCCGCCCCGTCCGCCGAGTCTTCTATTGACAAGCAGACAAACACGCAGTCACTATGTCGACGGGCAAAGCGACGAGGCAAGTAATGCACCTACTGGTCTCCACACTCAGCGAAGAGAATAGACTTGCCGCCTTACGCAACGTTCACAGCCGCGGGGCCCGGACTCCCAAGACGCGGGCTATCTGTGGTATTCGGAATGCTACCACGCCCACGGCAGTCTGTCAAACTCGACATTCCGGGCAGGCCTGTGTAAGAACTCGAAGCGTTTCAGAAGGACGTCGCCGCCGCACCAGAACCTTTACTAGCCCATTGCGACCTGATAGAAACTGATGAGAACGCGCGGAAAAAGCCTGCCCAGAATACGGGCCGCACTCTGATTCCATGTGCCAGCAGCACCCTGCTGCCGCCTCGGAGGCAGGCGGCTGCGCGGCTCGATTTGGGAAGAGGTGCGTAGGGTCGATTTGGGAAGAGGTGCGTAGGGTCGCCGTGCAGTGGGAATGTTGGGCGTTGCAGGGGGGATGAACGACGAATCTATCGTCGGAGAATAGAACGCAACAGACATGTCGGTGCATGACTGACGGCGCCTACTCGAGGGAGAACGGATGAAGCCGGCGCGCGCAGAGCAGACGCTAGTTACCACTCTCCAGGGTAAGCCATCGACGAAATTCTGGCGGAAAAACGTACCTCGCCGCGGCCGCATGTTGGGGGAGCAGTTCTAGGGAGTGTCGCGGTGAACGTTACGTCCGACGATCTGAGCCAGGGGGAGCATGAACATGACGAGTGGTAGAAACAAGTAACTTGCCCGGAGCCTTGGACCAGAAGAGGGATAACCAATCTAGTACTAATCGTACAGTCAACGCCACTAGCGGTGCTCGATCTAACTTACACACGCATTTCTATACAGCCATCGATACGAGGACACACGGGGAGAAGGGGGGACTAGAGAATGAGAACATCGAGGTCGTTATCCTGCATCACCGAACGCCAGTCTGCCCTGGGGTGGTTCGCGTCCAATCGTTGCCAAACCTGCGGGTGAGAATAAGACGTCAGCGATACGTCAGACAAGGGGGTCACCTGCGCGGTGTGCAGCATGCGAAGTGCCTACCTGGAGAACGATGGATTCGGACGTCTCGATTTCGTAGCAACCTAGAAAGTAGAATATAGATCGATGTGAGCGACTGCCCCAAGATAGAGTCCGAGTCTGAGTCGTGAAGCGCGCGAATAGACGCTCACATTGCTTCCTGTAGGCATTAGAGTGATCGGACCGGAAGGGCGAGGGGCAGGGGTCAGCCGGGTCAGGTTCAGCGGTGGAATGATCACGACGAGCAGAACTTGTTTCATACCTGAATAGCTCGAAGATTGACAGGACCCGTGGTCGATCTGCACCGTAGAGCTGCGACCCAGCGATTATGACAGGCCAAGTGAGACTGCAACGCGTCGGTGAGTCGGCAGTTCCGACGCGCACGGCGGGGCACATGAGCGCGATATGACGCGGAGGCACTCACTCGACTCCCATGCCATTCTGGCCGCACTCTAGACACAGCGTCAAGATGGCCCCGGCGTGGCCCTGGACGAGCGCGTCGTCGGGCGGCACTTTGAGTACGTCCCTCAGCAGGATGATCTATGCGCCGCCGGGACATCAGTCAATGCTGCCGCCGCACCATCTTTGGACGGTACGCACCTGAGCTGCGTGTTGATAGACGCAGTTCCCAACTTGCGCGCGTTGGTGGAGGGAGCATGCATCACTCTGCCAGTTTTCTAGGGTCTTGTACAGCACCTGCGCTTCACGCGTCTGCGCGTCGGGGTCGGTCAGCAGATTACCATCTTCTGACATCTCGTCCACCCTGGCGGAAGTAGGATTGAGCACCCGGGATACCAATGTTGCGACCTTGAGGATCAATGATCAATGCCCGTCTGACACGGCGGATTGTCTAAGTCCTCACCTTTGCGAGGACCATCAGGAACTCCCTCGACATACCGAAAACCTTGTCGCTATATGACACCGTATCTTCAGTGTTTGTCTTCGTCAGCCTTGAGGCATGCCACCGGGCTCATGTCAGAAGATTTGTGGAAGCCGTCCACAGAGAAGACATACCACCAGCAATCTATGTTCAGGAGGGTAGGCGCCTGTCCTTTAGCAAGGCATCCTGTACCCGTTCGTCAGACGGTCAATGACAAAACCTCCGCGGCATAGATGGGGTTACCGAAGAGCTCGTAGACAGCGATGATTTCCAGCAACAGTCTCGCCCGAGACACGCCGGTAACGGTGTTCGACCTGTGGCCTTTGCTGCGAGCAAGAAGCAAGCCGGGTCCACCTCGTGTACGAACCAGGTTCTTCGCGAATCCAAGGCTCTTGGACCAGCGCCGCCCGCAGGAGAATATCTGTGACAACCCCAAGGCTCGCCATCATGGACTGCACACACACGAAGTGGACAGCACCACTCACGTCAATAAGAGCAATGCTGACGGCGGCGGCCAAGGCGGCGTCGTTCTGACAACCCGCGGGGGTGCTACATGCTGCGACGAGGAGGTGCTCAGACTTTGACCTGAAGGACTCCGCAACCCGGAGGGCCTCTTCAGCTGCCTGCTGGGTCACACCGCTGCGGGAGAGCAGAAACGACTGGTGCACCGAAGCCACGCCGAGCAGCGCGGACCGCAATGACTCAACAGCCGAATCCATCCCTCGCACCCCGTCGAACAGGAATTGGAAGTTAGCGACCAGGATTGGGTTCTCAGACGGGAAGGCCATAATAATGCTCAGCGCGTTGTCGCAGTAATGACGGATCTTTAGAAGCAAACAGGACTCGTTCATTGATATCTAACGTGATGCGTAGTATGCGAAGAAGACCCCACCAGGTTTCTCTCCTGATGCGTCGGGAACTGTGGTGTGGACAGGCCCGACAATTGAGAACGCGCATCACATGGCGGGCGGGAATGAGGGGACTCACGTATGGCTCGATCGGATCAACTGGCGTCAACAGTTGGGGCGACGACCATTGCGACTGAGGAGAGGCGCTGTCCGCGCCACGAACGTGCGCGCCATCTTGGTGAGCGATTATACGAGGGAGAGGTGCCGAGTGAGACTGGGAGTAGTGGTGCTGTTGCTGATGGTGTTGTTGCTGGTGGTGCTGTTGCTGGTGGTGCTGGTGGTGGTGCGAAGCAGAAGGATAGCCTTGGACATAGTGAGGTTGATTGGTATACGACGAAGCAAGTTCAGGGATAGCAGGGAGAGCGTGGGTATTATTAGAGGTCATAGGGTATCCATGAGATGAAGTAGAAATTGGCGGCGCGCTGCAGGACATCGGAGTTAACGTCTCGGGCGTCTCCCAAATGGGTCTAGAGGACATACACAGCGCGGCGGCCATCATTAATGACGACTGGCATGTTCACGTTAGGGTCGCTAAAAGTGACGTCCATCAGTTATCTCACTGGCGCCACGACCTTGACCGCGCACTGCATACCTGTGGCGACGAGAGACCATCGGCGGGATGCCCATCTCTATGGGCTCTCGCTTCGGAGGGGATGGGCCACGAGTGGGGGGAGTCGCGGCCTCAGACATGCCTGAGGACCCCGCCGTGGACGGACGGGACTCCTCCATACCATCTATAGGTGACGGCGGTTCCCGCTTCGACGTGGGCTTCTTGCGGGTAGGCACACCCTCCGGCCAAGTGCACTACGAACGCGTCACGTCAGACATGTGTTGGGGTGCGACGTCAGCAGAGACAGACATACCTCGCGCTGGCCATGGGTGCAGCGCATGCACTTGGGCTTCGTTTCGTCGCACTGCCAGCAGGTTAGGGACGCGCGCACGGGCGGAGACGCGTCCAACGCACCTTGATCTTCTTGCCACGGCACGTAAGGCATCCCGTTTTGCTGCGGGTATACTTGGGACGCTTGCGTTGGGCACCGGTGTCTTGTCTCAGGGCGGGGGCGGCTGCAACTACGTGCATGTGCGCAGTGTTCGGATGCATCTGGGAGGTGTAATACGCGTTCGGGACATAGTGANTGGGTGGGGGTGGTGGTACTGGGCGAGCAGGCGAACCGGGATGAGAGACCGATTCTGATACGTCTGGGGCTGCGCGGGGGAGCACTGGGACTCACTAGTGCAGACTGTCGGCCATGACTGGATAGGAGTGTTGAGGAGGCGAGTCGTAATGACGAGAGTAGGGGAGGGGAACGTCCATGGCTTAAAAACGAAATGGGTCACGGTGCAAGTGCACGAGAGCGGGAGAGGTGTGTCAAGAAAAGGAGAGGGCTGTTGATTGTTGTTGCGGATCACTTTCATATCGGGCTTGGGAAAGCCAGATTCAGATCTCGTTGTGCAGTCGTTGCAGTCGCATGTCTACGCCGTCACGGAAGAATCCCCTCGGCTAAAGAATATATTCTTCTTTTTTTCTGCCTTTTTTTGGCCTTGTCGCCCTTCTTTGAAACAGTGCCGAAGCTCCGTTGGTAACGGCTCCAACACCCTCTGGACTAGTTTCTTACCCTCGTCGCACGGAGTACCTTCCCTCCTTGTCCCTGTACGCAATCGGAGCCCCGGTGCGACAAGGCGCTGGATGGCATGCAAGGTGTGTCAAAGCGATCAAAGTAGGTTGAAGGCCGACACATCTCGAGGGCCTGCGGGCGGAAACGCGGGTCGTCCCATGGCGAATTGTGCATGATTGAGCTGATTTGCAGAGTCGGCGCGGGGGCCGGCCAAGCCCTTGGGGGTCTGCAAGGCGGAAAATCCGTTTCCGCCGCCCAAGGTTGCTTGAAGCCTAAATTAGGGTTACCTGCGCGCGATCGGAGCGATCGTATGTCCCAATCCGCGCCGTCACCTCAAGCTCTCGAGGTCACTGTCCTGGTCCCCGTCCCCGTCATTGCGGCCGCATGTGGCTCACGCGCTCTTCCACCGCGCGCGCCCTTCCTGGAACGCTGTCTGCACATCCCAGGTCTATCAGCCGCGATGCCTGCTACTATGAGATGCTGCTAGCTACCCGCGAGCCTCCCCCTGGCCTCAGCGCCAGCAGCTCCCTCGCTGAGACCCTCCAGATCATCACACCTGTGCATGACAGAGATCCTAGCTCACTGCGTGCGGTGGGCAATTCCCTTTGATAGCTAAATGCATAACGTATACGCCAGAAGCCCGTGGTCGGAATATCCCATAGATCCCGGCGTGGGCATGCTTCTTAGCTCCCGGGGCCTCCGCCTGGGACATGTGCCCTCAAGGGAAAGAGGATTATCTCCACCGTTGTTCTCCTTCTCACGGGGCCGTACCCCATCATTTCTTTTGCTCATTCCACCGCGCAGACTCCTGCCACATGCGTTGTGCCCACGTCTGATTTCATTATGTTGACATATCATATGAGGATGTAGGTCCATCGCTAGCGCCGCGCTATGTCCGCGTGTCCCGTCCATTATGCTCGCCGACGAGCGCAAGGGAACAACGTAAGTTGAGAAATGCAGCTAGCGACTAGTCTGCCGAGTACCGGACTCGAGCACGACGAGACGTGCTTTGTGCCTTCCCCCTGCAGACGGGGCAGACTCTGGCAGACTCCGCGATGCCATCTGCGCGCGCGATGCCCTGTCCCTTGAATCTCAATTGGCATTGTGTGAAACTTTGCGTGTCTTCTGATGTACCGGCGAGCTGGTAGGAAGGTGACACTTTACCAGAACCTCTCACCACATTCTCCAAGTACCTCATAGGATGCAGGGTCATCAGGGGATAGTCCATCTGCCATGACATACCTGACTAATTATGGTTATGGTTAGGCGCCGCCCTCTCGCGCTGCTGTTGCGTGCGCCGTGACGCCGTCGGCGAAATCCATTTGCCGTTAGAAGGCCTTCGGGGAGGATCGTGGAAATAAACGCGGCGAGGGATCAATATTTCAATCAGCTCGTGGTCGCCTTGCGCCACAAAGCTCTTCGATACGGAATTGGAACCGTCTTCTTGCATTCAGAACACGCAAGGCCCCAGGCTGGGGCCAAACGGCTTCGATGGTCATGCGGGTACACGCACGAAGCATCGAGCGCAGCATCGCGATATCTTCTCCGCGCGCACGCCACAGACGTCAAGAGGCATCGGTGCTTAATCGTGGCGACCGCTCGCTCGATGACTTTCCACGCGAAGCTCGAAGGACACGGCCGTCGAGCGGCCATTACGACAAGCCTGACACGCTCCGACCAGGTGGTGGCTGCGAGGGGAATGTGGTACAGCTGTCAGCCGGTCTACAGATATATCGAACGGTAACGTAAATCCTTTTCTCTGGACGCGGAATGATCAGAACAGGATGCACGCTGCGCTCGCTGTTTGGACGGCCGCTGAGTGTGTATGGCAAGTATGAGACGGCGCGCCCGCTCTGGAGCCTGGCACTATCTGGGAGGCGGACTCCGAGAAGCGTGCACTGCGACTACGAAGCCGAAGAAGACAAAAAGCCACGCGCGCGCCCTCCGAGCGAACGGCCCAAGGTGTCCGAGCGAGGCTGCCGCGTACCAGCGCGTACCCAGCTCTATACAATTACAACTATAACCGGCCCTCGATCACACCCAGATGTTGTTCCTGCGCGGAGAATGCCGTGCGTTGAGTTGACCCTGCTTTGCGCCAGTTCTGCGAATCCAGCAGCAAGCACAAGGACCGTCCACCCAGCCCCAGACTCGCCAGATGATCATCATATCGTCCCGTATGCCCACCCCGAGTACACATGGTCCAAGCATCCCCGCCTTCGACCTTGCTCTGGGCGTGCTCTGGATCTCTGCGGGCCTGCGCCCAAGGCGCAGTTGTGGTCCTGATCGAGTCTGTGGGCGCATGAGAATACTGTGAAACGATGATGGCAGTAACCATACCCCCGAATGTCTGCGCTATCGCGGCTTCGCGCGGCGGGCTCGCGCTCCTCCACCCCGACAGGCTTGGAGAGGAGATAGTCGGCGACGTGGGTGACTTTGCCAAGACTCACACACTAAATGCAAGTTCGTGTGGGCGTCGTCCGGTATTCGCGACCGACATACTCGCAGCCTGAGAACCACACGGAGCTTGAGAAGCTGCGCCCGCCCTCCACCTGATGAGACATGACAAGCACGATGAAGAGAAGAAGTGGTCGGGTCCGTGCTAGAACGCCAGCCGGTGAACGGACAGGGTGGCCTGGAGGATGCCAGTTGTGCCGCGGCACACGCACAGTCCGGCGGGTGCCTTGTAAGCATGCATGCATGCGAACGATGTCAGTGACTCAGTGTCAACATCGACGACATACTTTACTCCGCTTCGAGCACCGATGTTCCTGACTGGCTACCACACAAGTCGCCACATGGAGGTGGTTAACGAAACCATTGCTCGCAAGGACCGGGGAAGATCAAGCGGTGCGTCATCCACCATCGCGCGAACCTCGAGGAGGGGGCCCGCCGCGTCGGGGGTCGGGTNATCATGGATAGAGGTGGGGGAGGAGGAGAGACGGGAGAGAAACGTTCGCGGGAGTATCATTGGTTAGCGAATGCGATAGGCGGCGCAGTTTAGAGCCACGCAAGAGGTTCGCTGACTGTGAAGAAATCATCATCATGGCCAGCTTCGGCTTCGGCCCATGCCGATCCCTCTCCTCCAGCCGTCGCGTACCCTGTCACCGCCGGCGCTGCCACACCGTCCCGTTCTGCTCGGGCGCATATCGTGCAAAGTAGTGGCTGGCACTACCCCCCCGATATTCTCTGAAACCCGCCCTACGTGCCCCGGTCTAGCCTTACGCAGTCGAGCGTACGAAGCACCGGTGGCTTATTGGGACCAATCAGTGCTAACTCGAACTCACCGCAATTGTTGGCCGCAGGCGCTGCGACAAGGAGCGCGCTGGTCGGTGCCAGTGCGCCCGCACTAGACGAACCCGAGAGTCCCACGAATACGAGAAAGGTGCGTTTTTGCTCCCTGCGTTCGAAAATTTTCTAGCACAGGTGGCTGAACTCACGGCCCTCGGAGAGGCCCGTGAGTTCACGTCTTGTCGAGACGGGTCATCAGCGGCCTTCACGCCAAATCACGCTGGTGCTTCACTGGTCCGTGTTCGAGGGCTGCAGACCCTTCGCATCCGCTGTGAAGAACCCTCCCGTTCGTTGCTCGGAATTTGCGCGTGCGGGAGGGGGCTACATAGCATCGTGATTCGTGAAGTGATGGATCGCCGTCACGCGGCGTGGGTCCTTCTTCTTGTTTCAGGCCTGAATGTAAGCTTCGGGCATCTGCACTCTGAGAAGATGAATAACCCGCCCAATGCATGTGTATGATGGAAGCACCACAACAACACTGGATGTACGCGATCAATCACTGCCAGCGCGTAGTCCTGCGATCATTCGAGGACGGGATGATCTACGCCAGGCTGTTCGTGACCATCCACCATCCGCATACTGCACCTCCAGTACCAAGTACGTTCAGCCTTACGCCAGCCGTCCGTGCCTCTCGGTGCATCTGAAGGCGTCAGGCAGGCTCTGAGACGGGCCGCGCCGCAAATATTGTACATCGATAGGACGTCACCGAAGGCGGCTCCCTAAGGGCATGGTTCCAACGACCCTTACCTACAGGCCGCGAGAGGACGTAAGAGACTCCCTCTGGGCCTCTCTTGCCATTCTTCGATGCAAGTAGCCCCGAATGACGGAAATTCACCTCATTCGACTCGTTCGCCTTACAGTAGCACCGGCGAGAGGCACGCTGCATCACCAACCGATGCATTGCTCTCGTAAGGACGAGCACGCCCGTGCCGCCACGTAGAGTTCAGGAATACTCTAGGTCTGATACAGCCTGACCTCTGGCGCCGTCACCCCTGGACTACCCGCCTGGAAGATTTCAGTCGGCCTTCGACGACTCGACGGGGATGGGGATGCAGCTGCCGATTCAAATTGGCGGCCTAGCGAGCATCACGGCAAGAGCAAAGGTGTGCAATGCAGCAATTCAGCCACCGTCCCTCTGACGCCCTTCGCTGGTCTCCAGAGTCCAGAAACCGCGACAACGCCGTATCGTGCGTTAGCGAGCGCTGGGAGCACCGGTAGCCTGCGAACCTATGACGAACACTTGTCCGCTGGAGTTGACCTGTAGCCGTCTCTCCCCGCTCCCGCCGTTCGCGTAGATGTCCCAGGATCGACATGATATCTCGGGCGGCCAGTCAGCTTCCCGCGACGTCCGCTCTGTTATGTTAGGACCAGCTTCTACCCTGAGCTCGAACCCTGCGCGCGTGCGCGCGGATGCGCACGCGACTCTTCGACCCCGCGCGCTGGATGACCGACCGGTCCCATGGACATCGTCGGAGCGGCTGCTATTGTCCATTGCCCCGCTCAACCACTCCGCCGCTTAGCGCCACCGACGGCGACGGCGACACCTGCTACGAAATGCCGGCCATGCCACGGGCAGCGGGCCTGGCACCACCCACAACACATCCCCTTGAGCTTCTCGAACGGTTTGATGATGATGATCTTTCGCCGTCCGGAATGGCGTATATGCCACACTTGGACGAGCTCATCCCACGCGCGCCCTGGCTCTCGCGCGCGCGTGCGGGTCCGCGCGCTCTTTCCGCCGCTGCCTGCTCGCCACCGCCCTTGTCCTGAGGTGTCCTGCAGCTTGATGCCTGAACAGTGAATATGTTGTGACAAGTGCTATATCTGGTTGGCGTATCGCGGCCGCCGTCTCACGGCAGGATGGTGTGTCCCTGCACCATGCTCAGCCCCCACACCCCGATATCGGCGGAGGTTGACGCCACGCCGATGGTTACGATCCGAGTCGCTGCCACCACCGTACAGCTGCTGCAAAGAAGCTCGCGCGCGTTGGCGTTGTTTGGTTGGGGCGCGGGGAGGGTGGGGCGCGGAGCATGTCTCGCCGCCTGGATACTACTGTACCCAGCGCGTCACTGCTGATCCGAGTGCAATGCGGAGGGTGCGGGCTGCGAGAGGGAGAGAGCTGAGAAATCAGGACCTCGGAATGAGGCATCACTCCGAGTGCGACGAGCGGCGCAGGGCCGCTCGCTGGTGCGCACGGTCTGCACACACAACTGAGGCAGGCCTAGGACGTACAGGACTAGACTGTGCCAGTATGCGCACCGCGGGCACGACACAACACTGCGGTCTATGCGCGATCGATCGCTCTAGCTACTGGTCTGGTCTGCGTGCCTGCAGAAGCCGCGACCGCACGAGTCTGCGCGCGGGGGAGGAGTCAGGACTAGCGTACACATCACTATCAGGGCCCAAACTTACTATCTCCGACGTGCCCACAGTGCACACGCGTTGGGAATCTGCACTCGTTACGTATCTATGAGCAATCCGCGCTGCCCATGCGTAGGTGTGCAGAAGCCGCCTGAGTCCTGGAGTCCTTACGCCCGAGGCTAGACGAGCATGGCTACATTGCTGCCGCGAAGGCGCACCGTAACGTGAGTGTTTTACAGCACCAACGCCCCGCGCGCATCGCGCACCATCGCAATGAGTTTCGTCGCGCAGGACGAGACTGAACTTTGAGCTAGCGCGTTCTCTGCAACGGGACGCGCTCGCAGGCTGCGACGCGCACCCGTGCCACGCGCGACTGTTCTGCGGTAGACTGTGCGGCGAGTGTGCCCACACGACGTACGTACGAAGCTCACGACTTATCTCGCGCTGTCCCGGCGGCTGCGGCCGGCACTCTGCGCGTTCGCGGTTCGTCCGGTCGTGTTGCGTTGCGTTGCTGTCCTGTGTCCTCGCTGACACCTCGTGGCGGCGTGCGCACGTCACGGACCGTGCTGCTGGGACGCTTCTCAGCCTGCTTCGGTGCTTCTCCGTCAGAAATCTGCATGATAGCCGTCGTCATACTACGATCAGCCCTGCAAGATCCCCAGTNGTGGAAGGTAGGAACGCTACCGAACCACCCTGCTACGCGTGCTGCCCACGAGGGGCATGTGCACGGTCGAGATGCAGATGGGCTGCTAGGACATTGCTTGGTGGTGCCGGAGAGACGTGCTATGAATGCGGACTTGTGTTGTTGTTTTGTCGTACTAGTACAAGCAAGCGCATGCGCTACCCGATGCGTCGTCCGGAGCGACCTCACTCTTTAAGACTGCACGAAAAGATCGGTGAACTGGTGCGCGGAGAGCTTGTTGAGACCCTCTGCGTCGTTGACGGTTTTCAATATCCTGGTGCAAGTCACTGACGTCAGCAAACGAGATAGGGAGCATCGAAAGGGGCACACTGACTGCTGCTGGCGAGCGGCGCTGAAGTGAGGCTTGATGTGATTCTCAAACTTCTTCATGAGCAGAGGCGTGCCTTCCGCACGGCGGCGCTTGTGACCGACGGGGTACTCGATCTCAACCTCGTCGAGGACGGTGCCGTCGTTGAGCTCGACCAAGAGGGCGTTCGAGATAGAGCGCTTGTCGGGCTCGTGGTACTCGCGGCTGAACCGCTGGTCCTCGACGCAGGTGATTTTAGCACGAAGCTCGTCGATGCGCGGGTCCTTGGCGGCCTCGTCGGTGTACGACTGCGAAGTGAGCTCGCCGAAGATGAGGGGGTAGGCGACCATGTAGTTGATGTCGTGGCTGCGGGAGGCGCCCGTTAGTGATCGTGCGTTGGGCAGCGGTGGTAAGTCACTTACTCCCGGTCGGCAAAGTTGTCAAGCGGGCCCTTCTTGTTGATGATGCGCATGGCAGCCTCCTGGGTACGGATGCGAATGCTCTTGATGTCATCGCTGCTCTTGCCCATCGCCTTGAGCTTGTCGTGGATGATGTGCGCAGCCTCCACGGCGGTCTGCGCGTGGAACTCGGCAGGGTAGGAGATCTTGAAGAGCACATTCTCCATAATGTACGAGCCGAAGGGCATTTGGAACTCGAATTGCTTGCCCTGTGACATGAGAAAATATGAGACATAGTTGACTCCCTTTCTGAGCGAACTCCCCACCTTGAACAAGACGTCGTAGAAGCCCCAGGTCTTAGCGGTGAGGACAGATGGCATACCCTTCTCGCCCCGCTTCACGAGATAAGCAAGGTGGACAGCCCTCGAGCAGGCATCGCCAGCGGCCCAGGACTTGCGAGAGCCGGTGTTGGGAGCGTGACGGTAAGTACGCAGCGACTGACCATCAGCCCAAGCATGCGAGATGGCGTCGATAGTCTGAGCACGGTCAAGGCCGCTGTTCAGTCATCATGGTGAGCAGACACGTCACACCTATGTTCGCATATACAACTCGCGTACTAACATCAGCTTGGACACAACGGCAGTGCTGGCGACCTTGACGAGGACAACGTGGTCCAAGCCGACGCGGTTGAAGGAGTTGAGGAGGGCAAGACCACCCTGGATCTCGTGGGCCTTGATCATGCTCTCGAGAACATCGTGCACGGTGAGGGGCTGGCCCTTACGAGCGAGATGGTCAGCGACAGCCAGGATCGCACCGAGGTTGTCAGAAGGGTGGCCCCACTCGGCAGCGAGGAAGCAGTCGTTGAAGTCCAGCCACCGGATCGCCGTGCCGATATTGAATGCACCGCGGATAGGGTCGAGCTGGTAGTTCGTGCCAGGGACCCTTGTGCCTGTATGGTACACCGTTCGGCATCGTTCCCGATTATGAGGTAAAGTACTACATACCGTTGGGCACGACGGTACCCTCGACGACAGGGCCCAGGAGGTTGGAGCATGCAGGGAACCTGAGCGCCTCCAGCCCGCATCCGATGGTGTCAATCAGGCAGAGCCGCGCAGTCTCCCATGCCAGGGGCGACTCGATCTTGTAGTTGTGCACGTAGTCCGCGATGTCCTGCAGGACCTTGTCGGGCTCTGGACGGACGGCAGACTCGGCGTGGCTGGACATGGTGCGAGCGAGAGATGCTGGCTTGAGAGCAGAAGCGGCAGAACGCGCAGGGCGGGCGAGAAGGGGCGATCTGCTGATAGATGAGATAGCGGCGGACTGCACGCGGGACAGAGAAGCCCTTGAGCGGAGCGTCTGGGGCAGCGAGCGACGAGCAGAGGACAACATGAGCGTTGGACGACGAGTGCGCTGTCCAACGTCCAACGTCGGGGGTGAAGAGGCAGCGCTCGACGCGGTCGGAGCTCGGCTATATTCGCCCCAGACCAGCGCAGACGAGGGCGCTCACCCGGCTTGCGGGCGGAACTGGCCCCGGACCCCGCACTCATCCTCCTCCAGACCACTCCCCACGGGGAACACCCAACGACGCCAAGGGCCTCAGAAACGTCCGGAACATCGGTTCTTTCCTTGGAAAATTTGTCGCCCACCACGTCTGCAGGTCACGCTGCGCAACCCGCCCTCCGCATCGCCATACACTTGCGTCGCGTCGATCACCCAAGTTCCGGTTGCAACCCTTTCCGCTGAATCCGCTCGTTGCTTCGACCTCAAAGGAGCAGAAATGAATTTGACACCGGGACAAGCCCATGAGGCTTACGTCGGACCACCGTCCGAACCCGTCGACGTGTCGGCCTTTGTGAAGGCAGCCAGCGACTTGCAGGATGGTTTAGAGGAACGACGGCCTATTCCCCTCTTTTCGCAGTCTGCCGCCGAGCTCCCCGAAGAAACGAAGGCAGCGTGGTCTGCTTTACCTCAAGATGAGCAAAGTCGTATTGAGGCCGAGTGCTGGTATGTGCCCTTCCTATGCAGGGTCGAACTTCGCTGAATTACTCGGTGTGTGATTGATATGCCTCACCTAGAGCAGCGTCGACGACCTGCGCACTTCACTCGAGGACGTTGTGAGGAGCCCACGGTTGATGGGTCATGTCACCAGAACGCACGAAGCGACGGTGCATGCCATACACGAAACTGCAGAACCATCGAGAGGGAAGAAGCGCAAGAGGACGACTCTCGCAGATCCTGCAGAAGAACACCCGGACGTGACCGCGTTGAGACTCAAGCTCGAAGCGAACAAACTCAAATGTTGGCCGTCAGTGCTCGTATTCCTGAATCCTTGCCTCTGTATCTGACTGTGTGCAGCCTCACCTTACATGCCGCACCCTTCATCCGACCTCCCCGGCAGTCTGACCATAACACTCTGATCCATGTCGTAAGTTCTTGACTCGGGTTCTACAGAGCCTGTCACTGAAGTTGACATAGAAGCACATTGGCACTGACGTGCCAAAAGACCGCGACGCTCTGATCTTTGTCACAATCTACAACCGACAACATTGGGGTCAGCGAATCCTGTCGCGTTCCTCTCAGCACGTTCTTCTAGCATCACAGACGCTTGAAGACCTGTTCATGGCGATACCGTGCACCTCCGACGAGCTTCCGGAGGAAGTCACAGATGATTCCGGCCGGGTTGTTCGATACAAGGCGGATCAGAGTGAGGACAACATGACGATCGATCATAGTGCTGGTGGCATGATGTGCATCGAAGGGGTGTTGTACAACTGTGGCCGAGGGAGTGTGGATTACGCAGAGTGGGTAAATACTCATATCTTGGCCCTTAAACGTGCTGACATCGTGTACAGGAAGGCGCTCCAACTCTGCGAGACTATACCGGACGATAAGCGAGTCACACTGTCGAAGGGACCACCCATGGACGCTGTACAGCTTTCGTCTCTGACCGTGCGACTCCATGAGCCGTACTGGATACTTCACGCAGGCAACTGTGAGCATTTCTTTGTCGTCACCTGCATTCGGTACGCTTCACCGTCATTGGTACATCGGGCCAAGCTGACCCCTGTGCTAGACTCCGACATCCTACCGATCCGACTTCGGGATACCCTCTGACAACTCAGATTACCCCACCTTTAGCGGACAATTGTCGTACGTGCAACAAGGTCCCTGCAGTCTACTCGATAGTCGGAGATATCAGGCTTGGTGAAAGCCCTTATCTGATATGCGCACCGTGTTGGAGGTGGATGGGTGAGCCCAAGGACGATGATGATGTTCTTGTCGTGCCTTTGCCCAAACACCGACGAGGATGGATCTCTGAGGCATCATAGCTAGTCTATAATACTACTTGTAGTATATGCGTACTCAATACAGCATGCCTTACTGTGTTTCCTACTGCGTTTCAAGCCTGCATTGACTTCTGCTCTGACGAGCGCTTCCGGGGCTGCGAGTCCGCAAAGCGCGTCCTGGTACGCGCTTGTGGCGGTCGATCCCATCTCTTGACCTGCTACTAACACCTTCTTCGCCGCTCATGCCGCTCACGCAAAGACGCTGCTGATATCGTACGCTCTCTTGACCTGCTCTTGCGTTCTCTGGGGGATATCGCTCGGAAAGCGTTAATGCAAAATGGACAAACCCTCGCACCTAAGCGTGATCATTGACCTTTCGCCGACGCAATGGGCTCTTTGCGCACAATCGACCAACCCTCCCGGAATCTCCCTGCAAACGTTCTTATCGCAGCTACTAGCGTTCTTGAACGCGCACATCGCGTGTAAGGACGAGAACACGCTGGCAGTCTTCGGCGCATTACCTGGGCAAAGGTACGTCGATACCTGCGTTTCGGTGAGCCTCCGGGCGGGTCTGAGTAATCTTGTGCAATGTGGGCCCTTCAAAAACCGCGCACGTCTAAAGCGTTCTCTTGTACTCTTCTACTGGCGAAGTCACGACCGCAGACAATGAGCCTACGGACTCCAACACATACCGTCCCTTCAAGACCCTTGACGCGACGGTAATGAACTCGTTAGCGGAGCGTTTGGAGTCGTTTGAGAATGCAGCGGAAGAAGGTGGGTCCCCCATGCTACCGGCTCGTCGGCACCCTATAGCGAACACCCTTTCTCGCAGCACCCATTGGCCTTGTGGGGTGTATGACGAAGTCACTTTGCTGTGAGTGGGCGTATACCAGGTCCACTTTGCCTTGCATTGACCGGTCGATAGACATCAATAGGGTCACTTCTGGTGCTTCGACACCTGCATCTGGTGGAGAGGGTTCTTCAGCATCCGTTGACCCTCGAATCCTCGTTATGTCTGTCTCGCCCGACCAATCGTCCACATATATCCCCATCATGAACTCGATTTTCTCAGCTCAGAAGCTGGTGAGCACACTGCTTGGGCACAGCATGCTGGGACACAACTTACGCGCAATGGGGGTGTAGAAAGTCACGATTGACGTCTGCAAGATTTTCGGGGCAGAGAATGTCTTCCTGCAACAGGCAGCGCATCTCACTGGTGGTGCATATGTGCAGGTCGAGAAACCAGACGCACTCTTGCAATACATGATGGTATGGTGCTCGTGTACAGGGGTGCAGAGGTTTACTGATATCCCACGAAGATGTCCTTCCTTCCACCTCCAGCTATTCGACAGCTCATTGCTGTACCTACGCAGGATCGAGTGGATTTTAGAGCCGCCTGTTTCTGCCACAAGAGAATAGTTGAGATTGGCTTCGTTTGCTCGGTGTGCTTATCCAGTGGGTCTCTCATTACCCCATCCATTGCGAATTATTGACTAATTTCCTCTATTCACTGCAGTCTTCTGCCAGCCGGTGCCGGTTTGCTCGACCTGCCGGTTAGTGTCTTATCGCGATTCATTACCTAGCTTCGACGACTTTGCCTTTCGTAATGATTCGCCGCTCTCGTTCCGCCTCGCCCTTTCGAGGACAATCTCGGTCTGACCTCCCCGCTCTCCCAAACAGAACAAAGTTTCCGATCAAGACTCTTCAGCGTCTCAACGCGTCCCGCCCGCTGGCGCTGCCAGCCTCCGCCCCAGGCACGCCCGCTCGACTGCCCTCCCAGCGGAACGGCGTTGCAGCTCCCGCGACCCCTCGGCCAGGGTAATCAAACAACTGATGAGTTTTACCGAACAAGCACCCTTCAGTGCAACACAACGCGGAAGCCTCGCGTTGCCGCTGTCAACAGGACTTGTCAATCCGTTCCTCGATCGGACGGGAGAAGGATGGTCGTCCCAGCTTTCGGGTCCTTGGGTTCTGAGCAGCTGCCTTCTAGCGGTTCTGTCCTGCAAGGCTGGCGGCCGTGGGGCGGCATGGAGGCTTCACGGGCTTGGGTTTGATTGCGTTCTCACTCACTGTCAGAGCAAGTTGGTAGGAGCATGAGAACCCGCGGTGTCCAGTGTCTGCTCGGCGGTGATTGCGATATCGTTCTGGTGACTCCCTGTGTGTCCTAATACAGCGCTGCGCGATATTCTCGTCCGGCGATTGACCGCGATATGATAGATTGAAACGCAATATGCCGACCATTGTGTGTGTGTCCCACAGGGACCCGTGACGCGCGGCGAAGACAGGGCTGCGATTCCATAACGCGCGACTGAAGGCGCAGACGTCAGGCCTGAGTATGAGAACCCGTCGGGCGCCGCAGCCTAGTGCGCGGAGACGTGGGGGAAGTAATATTACGTCTGAGTGCGTCGGAACTAGTAGTACAGCGGGGCGCATCTACAAACGCAAGATACGGTTATGGCTCGAAAATGCCTAGCTAATGATGCAGCGGCAGAGCGGCGATATAGACGGAAGCACTCGTCCCGGAGGTACGCGCCGGGCGGCGCAGTATCATTGCCTGGGAAGCCGTCGTCGTCTGATGAGCTGGCCAGACCAGGCTTCTAGGTTGTAGATCGGGGTGGGGACGTACGCTGGGCTTGGGCGAGGAGCTAGAGGCGTATCCGATCGCCATACTCTCCGTCGTGAAGGCGCACCAAAGACGGGCTTCGAGGGGGCGAGCGGGTGACTAGGGCGGTCTGCGGAGAGCGTGGAGTCGCACCTACGTTTCTGGTGCCCGTCGTTATCGAGTTCCTTGACCAGCAGGAGCACTCCAGCCTGCGGCGAGGTCTCACCTCGTTGCAAGCATACCCCTGTCGGGGCGGGGTCTAGTGCGTCAGTCTGGGATCAAGAGGACGGTCTCGAGGTGCGTACGGTGGAACTGCTCCCCAATGATAGTATTGAGAATGCTATGGGTGTCTCTATCGTCTCCAGCAGCCTCCACGGCTTCACATACGGTTCGCGCCAAAGCTAGCCTCGTGATGTATTCTCCCGCACCTACAGAGATTGTCTTTGATGTATGAAAGACTATCCACCTAGAACACCCACCTGACACGCTACAGGCTGTATGAGGGGTTGCCCAGCATCCGGCGCCGTATATTGCCGCCTGTAGCGAGTATTCGATGGACTGTGGTAGGCACACTCCGGCCGTCATGGACACAATAAGTACATACCTCGCCGATACGTCCAGGTTGTTTGAGCAGTAGTCCCCCGCTGTTTACAACGTACATGAGTGTAGAGCTCCTCTCTGAATAGAGGTATTACCTTGAGACCCCCGCAGCCGTCAGGCTCGCTCCGTCCAAAGCGACGGCACCTACAGTGTCTTGTCGGTCGCGTAGACCGTCCGCACATGAATCTGGGGTCAGAGTGACTGCCTGGGTAGATGCAGCCTGTGCAGCCTCGAGCAAAGCTTTCCACTTCTGCCACTCGAGGGTAGCTCGAGGTGCAATCATTGATTCGGGCGGGCATGTTAGACCTCGTATTCGAGCGAGGTCTTCCGCGCCTGCGGATACCAGAAGACTAGCTTGGCGTGAAGTTATAGACCCAAGTTGCACTCGTAGTAGCACGCATAGGGAGACGACGTACAGAGGCGGTATTCGCCCGAGCGGGTCGGGCATACGAGAGTGTTGAAGGACTTCATGTGCTAGCGCAACCGGATTTTTCACGCCTATACACGGAGCACGGCATCTGGTAACCTAGTTCTTCTATGTGCGCACAGCACCCACCTCTAACAGCGCCAACGGCACCGAAATCGCCTGTGTTGCCATCCATTACGGAGGCATCACATTCGACGTATCCGCTCAGGGTCAGATTAGAGCCATATCCTATAGTATATGAGATGAGATTCTATCCTCCATTGTATTCAAAGAAATCCAACTTACCGGCATTGAGACATTCTTCGTCTTCAAGTACCTTGATCGCTTCCACTACGCCTTGCAGCGCCTTTTCTCCGCGAGTGAGAACGGCCAAGGCGCGCACACAGGACCTGCGCACAATCGTTCAGTGGGTCGTTGACAGGGCGTTAGTACCTACGTGCGCAACGCCTTCTTGATTTCCCCGTCAGACAACTGTGAACGCGCATGAAAGCCTGCACCTCCGTGCACTGCGATAATCCGCAACGAAGAGCCCGAGTTCTCCGAGGGAATCTCCATCACTGATCGGTGCTATTGGGGTGCAATTTTCCGCACCCAGTGCGCAAACGTCCTATCAGGCTTGCGACGCGATACGAGCGGGCTGCGCGCAACCACAAGCACCTGGGGGTAAATCCGAGTCGAAGTCTTTCAAGCAGGACGATGACATTTACTGAGAATGACAGTAGAATGGTAGCCACAATACAAACAAGACCATACAACGCGTACACGCTTGCCACAGGCGCGTCTTGGGCTGAGCTTGGTTCCGTACCACCGCGTACTGCTCTGCTGTGTCTCTCAATACCTGGCTGTGTTCCCTTCGCTTACACCACGCGTCGAACTTGAGAGCATATGAAGCATGTCGTGTCATTTTGGTGTCCTCCCTGCTGGTAAATACATTGGTGATGGGGTCTATGTGAACGAACGTTCAGTCTCTTCCTAGATCTCCTGCAGTCTCTCTCGGGACAGCTTCAGCAAGATAGAGATCAGGAGACAGATGCCCAAGCCAATGGAGGGCTGCGCTTCTTGCGACTACCGCATCCACGTACCGGTAGGTGGTGTGGTACGAACCCAGAACACGGAGCTGGCGATGAACTGTTAGTATCAAGGGATTCCTGCACTTTTCCTTCCCCATGAAGCGCCGCAGACCAGCACAATCCTTGAAATACAGGCTGTGTCTCCACCAAACCGCCGGTCTTGGTTTATGGATGAAGAGGTGATAGAAGGTGTGCTTGCCCCGCGCGTTCCTCGTCCATCTCACCGATACGAATCCACAGACGGCAAGCTACTGGTGATGAACCCAATTGACCCTGCGTTCCTGCTTATACCCATGCTGCAAACTACTATACCCGTACGCTGACCGGTTAACGTTTCTACCAATGTGCTGACCTTGTCACAGACTGATGGAACGGCAGGCAACTTCCGTCCTGCAGACGATATCTTTGAACAGGCGGCCGAGAAGATCATAACTGCCTCTAGCCTTGATGGAGACACACCCATAGCGCTGGAAGACATCCAACACTTACCATCTCTGCGCTGCATGCACGCAGCAATGCGGCGAATATGCGACTTTAAAGGTATGTGCGTCGATGCGAGCGAGGTCTCTCATCTTCATGTGTATGTCAGAGATCACGCCCGAGATCACGGTCTTCCGATACTCGCAAGAGAAAGTGCTACAATATCTGCGAACTAAAGTAGCGCGCTTGTCCGATCAGAGTATCGGCGAAGTGTCCCGAACGCTCAATCGTAGCCTGGCGAAAGATGGTCTCATGGAGGACGGGAAGGAATCGCTTTTGGCCTGTGAGTTTGTTACTATTCATCTAACGCTCACCCTTGATGTCTTCATTCTCCCAGTGGCTCGCGTCCGGATGGCTTGCGACCTTGTTTCACATTACTTGCCTCGCGATGTCTTGGACACGCTTCTGTCTTCTTACGAGTACGTGGTACTTTTCTGGCGTTGTATCGCATATCACTAATCCAGCTTGTACATCGCAGTTTCGCCACTCTGGATGCATACACAAAGAGCCTCAAGGAGGAGGCTATGGCCCTCGCTGCAGTCAGTATGAATGCGGTAGAGGCTAGGGAGAGCAAAGATCAGAAGGAAGCAGGTAACGACAAGAAACGTAAGGCTAAGGGGACTCACGGTGTCGAGAAGTTGAAGAAGGCGAATATCAAGGGTATGGCTAAATTATCGACTTTCTTCCAAAAGAAGTAGAAATATCGTTGCTATTTGTTGTACCACTATTCATATCTCACAGGCTGTCGCAACAGAGCCAATCGCAACATGGGCGCAACAGCGGACGAGGGCCCTCCTTCAAGCTCAAGCTTTAAGCTTGACGGGAGTTCACTGACTCTTCACTTTCCCGTCACGTTGTGACGGACGCGTCTTGGGGGCGCGATTTGAAGCTCCGCTCTCTCGTCTCTTGACAAGAACGTTCATGTTCAACTTCGAGTCCCTCCGCCTCTTCATCAATTCTGCCTCGTTACAATATGTTGTCGCTCGCCCGCCCCGCCGGTAAAGAATACACGGAGTGTGGCGTACAGACCGATCCGTCCAACCAATCTCTCTCATACCCAGCTACTTCCGTTGCAGAAGCCACCGTTTCCCAAGAGATGACCAACGACTCATCTGTTGAACTGTCTCCTCTTCTGTCGATTCGTTCTCGCTCTCGCTCTCCCAGCCATGTCGACGGCGCATACAGTCAAGCCCAACAATCACAAGACGTTTCATTCGAGTCGGCCAGCTCCGATGCCAATCGTTCAATGACCACCACTACTCGCGCATATAAACGCAGCCAGCTTCCTGTCAATCGACCTACGTCAGTCCTGGGTAGACAGCCGTCATCGAGGGTGTTTTCTCTCCCAGAGGCAACCCCCAAGTTCACTATGAAAAAGGTGCTCGGGAAGAAGACTGCCCGCGTCGTCTCTATGCCTGCCGCCCCGCCACGGAAACCATCTGAAGGGTCAGACATTTCAACCAATGCGGGCAATCCTTTTGGCTCCGATGACGAGGAGCATACTCGCGTCCGCGTCAAGTCTCAAGCCACGGATGTTCCTTATACGCCTTCCGCCCCCTCCTCTCCGGACTCGGTTGTCATCATCGCCAACAATAGCAATCAACTCTCCAATGATTTCCTTCGCCCTCGCCCCGACGATCTATCGTCGGACTCCGAGCAAGAAGGTAGTATTGTCGAGCATACATTCACATACTTCTAACCGTCCTCATATAGGCTGGCTTACATGGGCAGAATCTCCTCCTCGGCCGATACCCGCTTTACATGGCCCCCTATCTTTGCCATATGCTCGGTGTCCCTCGTAGGTCCGCGTTTTCTAGGAGTGATGCAACGTACTGATGCGACGATCCTTAGTGGTGCTGAGGGCACCATCATCGAAGAACCCGAGAGTTTACCTCGCGTTATCTGGGGTCTCGATGCTGAGGAGGCTAAAGCCAGCCGTCCGTCCCGCATGGTATCATCCCAGCCTGCGCCAAAGAAGCATACTGCAGAAACGCAGTCGAAACCTAAGCAGGAGCTGAAGCGGCCTACAGTGGGTGCCAAACGAGCTGTAGATACACAGGTGCGGAACCGTTCCTTGCCGGGACACGAAGAAACCATTCCTCGCCAAGTAGCTCAGCAGCTACCGGCGCCTCCGGATTTCGTCCTGAAGCACTCTGAGCCGATTGACCTTGGTAGACTTTTTAGCAACCACCCTGACGCCGCTGCCTCGGCTTCTCGTACCGCTCAATGGCAGTCTACGTTCCAGCATCAGCTTCCTACGCCGGAACTGGTTTACGATTTTAGCCCCGAGCTACAGGCTATGATCTTCGCCCAGGAGCATCTTAGAAGCCACGGGCTGTCGCCTCCTATGACTACTAGCAACCTTGGCAAATCTCTGAAGCCTTCTGTGTCTGCTGAGCCCTCTCTGTCGCTGCTGGAGTCTATCAGGTCGTCTCGCTCCCCCATCGCTTTGGATGACCTGGCTCCGACCTCTGGCTATCCACATGTGCTGTCCTCCGCTCAGCTTTCGGCTCTTGGGTTGGCTCAGGTTCAGAAGTATCGGCAGCAACAGCTTCAAGGCCTGCTGCCTACCCCTCCTAGCTCGAGCTCGCCTATCTGGTCTTCTAGCTTTTCGCCTTATCAGAGCGGACTCCTCTCTCCCGAGCTGCTCGCTGCTGCTGGTCTTTCTCAGCTTAGCCCAGAGTATCTGCAGTCTATACCGGGTTTCGAGACTTCGCAACACGCCCTCAACGTTGTACCTGGCATGTTCGACTATCGCAAGATGAACTTGAGCGGCTTGGCACCTGCAGCTCAGATCAATGGGAATGCTAACAGACTTCCACCGCGTCTCGCTGCAGAATATGCTCGCAGGCGGGGAGCACCTGAACCAGCGCTCGAATATGAGAATGAGCCAGGTCGCCACTTGTCTTCACCAGCGCGAGGGGTTGGTCAATCCCCAGTTGTCCCGAAGCCCCCGCCCAACACGCCATATAACACCGCACCTTTGTATGGCACGAAAGGCCGCGCTCAGGGTCCTACCTTGGTGGTGCCACCTTCACCGACCTCACCTCGTGAAACCACGGCGACTAGCCTGTCACAGCACGCTCGTTCGATTCCGCTCAGCAAGCTGATGCAACGTCGGCTTTCTATCGTACCGGAAGAGGACTATGCGCCTAGCGCCGACAATGGTCGGACACCGCTCGCGCAGGCTCGCGCCCATGGCCAAATTACTGGGGCCGGGGCATCTGGATTACACCTGTACCTATCACCAACGGGTCGGCCCAACGTCAACCCCGCGTCCTTTGGGATGCTGGGCGACGCGCTGAGCGCTCAGTATGGGATGGCTGACATAGGCGCAGCCACAAACAAGACGCACAACATCACGGCGAATGTCAGACTCCCGAGCGTCCCAGGGAAGACATCCGGGCCGGTCGGACGGGGCGAAGCACAGGCGGTCAAAGAAGCCCAGCGTCGCCACGGCAGCGGTCCTTTTGTTAAAGATGGAGGCCAGCGGCTTGAGAGCAGTCGAGGCAGAGGCCAAAAGCGTGGCGGAAGAGGCCGAAGGGGCAGAGGCGGGATGAGCGCGATCCATGGGGCGGAAAGGGTGGACGGTGGCATGATGGTTAAGTCATGAAGCATTCTAGTGAGGTGAGTCCGACTCGCGTCGGTCCCGCGACGGCTGCGCTAACAAGGATATGAACGCTTAAGGTGGATCGCGCAGTCCGAAGGAGCGCACTGCATGGCGTTGCCTGGCGTTGTCGTGTTCTCGTCGAATCGGTCAGTCTTTTCTCCGACTTTGGGCGCATGCGAGTTGTGTGAAGCATCCGGACGCGTGTACTGTGTATTTCGATCGAATTGTTGTCATTGGGCTGTACTGTAGAACCGGGGCGTGTAGGGTGTATGGAAGCCGCGCATGGCCACGCGTTCGTGTATCGATAGTCGTATAGAGAGGGCCGCGATTAGAATCAAAGGGCCTCGGAGTCTGTCTGAATGCGAAGGCGGCGTGTGTGTCTGGGCCGGACGAGGGAAAGGTGCGAGGCTTGTGAGAGGCTTCGCGCGTTCTCGTCGTGCGGCGTGGCTGGTGGGAGTGGTCGATGGCCATGGATGTTGTCTGTGGGCGGCGATGGGAGGTGTTGGGATTCCGAAGTAAGGCAAACGCCGTTCCAGGAGGGCCACGTGGGAGAGCTGCTTGTGGCGTCTATAGCAGTCGATCGAGCTCGCGCTGCCGTTGCGACCTTCCAGCTGCTCTCCCTCTCTTGCTCCCGACCATCGTCCTCGCCGTCCGACTCGATGCAGTCGCTCCATCCAAGCCCTGTTAGGCCTCTCGGTCCTCGTCCTCCTCACAGGGCAACGTCCCCTGCTCCCTACGCGTCCCAGGAGGTTGCTCCTCTCAATATCCGTAAGACATTCAAGGAGTCTCCCAATGGCTCAAGCTTGCTCTCCCCACCCGCGTCAGCTCCCACCCTCTCTCGTTCACCAACACCAACAGGCGGAATACCCATGATGGCCTCCTCGCCCAGGCGAAAACCTGCTCTGCCAAAGATCGACTTCAACAGCCTCAATAACGGTTCTTTTGAGATTTACGCAGGCGGACCGCAGCCACAAGCCGCCTCCCCGGCACCCCGGACGACCAGTGATAACTCCAGCGAACCCACCATTCGCCCTGACGCAACGATCTCACCCCGGCCGCGCCCTCCGCCCGCAGTATCTTTGGAGAACCTCCGCCAGACGGTGGAGGAATTCGATCAGTGGTCCGACGATGTCCTCGAAGAACTCGGCCGCCTGGGCGAAGGCGCGGGCGGTGCGGTGTACAAGGTGCGCGACCGGCGGACGGGGCTTATTATGGCGCGGAAGACGATCACCACGCTCGAAGCCCCCATGAAGCAGTTGCTGCGCGAGATCAAGATCACGTCCAGCACCTCGCACGTCAACATCGTCCACTTCTATGGCGCGTACATCAGCCCGAGCAGCAGCGAGGTCAAGGTGCTCATGGAGTACGGCGAGGGCGGCTCGCTCGAGTCCGTCGGTAAGCGCATGAGGGAGATCGGCGGCAGGGTCGGCGAGAAGGTCGCGGGGCGGCTCGCGGAGGGGGTGCGTCTCCTACTTCGTCTTCCCCGTCGCCCGTCGGCGGCTTCGCCACAGCTGTCACGACGGGACGGGACACCGTTGTTGAGCGAATGCTGACATTGACCTGCCCTGTCTGCGTGTGAAAAGATCCTCCAAGGGCTCGCGTACCTGCACTCACGCAAGACCATCCACCGCGACATCAAACCGCCGAACATCCTTCTCACCCGCGAGGGCGTCGTCAAGCTGTGCGATTTTGGCGTTTCGGGCGAGTTGATCAACTCCATGGCAGGGACTTTCACTGGGACGAGCCTGTACATGGCGGTGAGTGGGCTTGTGGCTTGAAAGCGGCATGAGAAGGGGGCCATTACTCACTGACCGTGATCTGATATAGCCGGAACGCCTGTCCGGCGTCGAGTACACCATTCGATCAGACGTGTGGTCTACAGGCATTACCCTCCTCGAGCTCGTGACAAACAGATTCCCATTCCCTAACGATCTGGCTGCGATCGAGCTGATGATGCACATCACCCAGAATGAGGTACGTGCGCCTGAATACGGAGTCTTCTGTGCCAGCCGTTTGTGCTTCGTGTACTGATCATCTTCTCCCGCGTGTCTATCCATTCCCATGATAGCCCCCCCGAGCTGGAGGATGAGGAGGGCATCGTGTACAGTGCGGAGATGAAGGACTTTATCAAGAAGGCGTGCGTGCACCTCCATCGCTGCGATCCGGTGTCTGTGTCAATGGACTGAATATGCGTCGCCCCTGTCTCATAACAGATTGACGCGCGACCCTGCCATGCGGCCCATTCCGAAGGAGATGCTGGAGCATCCCTGGATCGTGAGCATGATGCAGCAGAAGGTCGACATGGCCTACTGGATGCGCAAGGTCTGGGGCTGGAAGAATACCAAGAGCCACGGGTATGATCGCTCGGCTATGCCGCACGTTCTATCACTGACATTGTTATACGCTCCCATCAGCTCTTCAAGACCAAGCTCGAGCCGGAGCGAGCAGCCCTCGCTGGATTCGTCAATGGCGAACCTCACCATCAACTCGTCTGACGCATAAACGTCGTGCAGTATATCCCCTCCCAGTTTCAACCCCATCTCGGACGATGTAGCCAAAGTATCTGTTGCTTCTTGCGGTCGCTGTGGTGTACCATCTCTCTTTCTTGTCCCTATATCCGATATATTCCCCCCAGATTCAAGAAGTTAACACCCTGGTCTTTGTTTGTTGTGATCGTGTCAGTTCTGTGTCCCTTGTGTGTGCTTGCGTCCAATGTGTCCCTCCATGCTCCCGGTGTCGGTTTCCCTTCCGCTCCCACAAGTTTCTCCTCGCTCTGTCTTTTCTTTTCTCTTCTCCGTTTTGTCTACGTAATACCACCCGCTATCTCTTGCGTCCCAGGCAACAATCTACATGTAATACTAGCTAGACTACAACGTCGACTCGAGGACCGTACTGGTGGCGTAGTCATGCAGACATCGTAGCTGCATAACAAAGCCCAACAAACAAGGCAGTGTAGCCAAGTGGTTACGGCGTCACGTTTAGGTCTTGTCCAAAACCGTGATGGGTTTCCCGCGCGAGTTCGAATCTCGTCACTGTCAAATGTGGTTTTTTGTTTTTCCGCTGCTTACCTATGGGCGCCTGTGGGGCTGGAGATCGGCTTGAGTGAACGGCTGCTGTGTTCCACAGTCACTCCTTGACCCTCTGCCTCATTGTCTCTCTTTTCCGTCATGGCTTCTGCTACAGGTACGACACTTTTATATAGCTTGCGGCCGTATGCTGGTACTTATGCTCCCTCGTAGCTACTGGCAAGCTTTCCCGGGAGGAGTTCAGGCGGCAGAAAGACCTCGATGCGGCGCGGAAGGCTGGTACTGCACCGGCCGCTCTCGATGAGGAGGGAAAGCCCATCAACCCTCACATTCCTCGTGAGTCTAGGGCGCATTCATACATCTACCTACAGCTGTGGCTAACAGCTTGCAGAATACATTGCTCAGGCACCGTGGTATCTCGACACCGGCGCCCCCTCACTAAGCCATCAGCGTATCCCCCAGTATGACCACTCTGCCGACAAGCTCGACAACTGGTATGACCGAGGCGCGAAGGCCGGGCCTGCTGCGAAGAAGTACCGTAAGGGCGCATGCGAGAACTGTGGTGCCATGACGCACAAGCGGCAGGACTGTCTCGAGCGGCCTCGCAAGAAAGGTGCAAAGTTTACGAACAAGGACATTGCGCCAGACGAAGTGATCCAAGACGTCGCCTCGGGGTACGACGCGAAGCGGGACCGGTGGAACGGGTACGACCCCGCGGAGCACAAGCGGGTGTACGAGGAGTACGCGGCGGTCGAGGCGGCGCGGCAGAAGCTGCGCGAGGAGGAGATCGACAAGCGGACGACGACGGACCTCGCGGCGGTGCGTAAGGTTGCGAAGGCGGGCAAGGAGAAGAGCGAGGGCAAGGACGACGACTTTGGGAGCAGCGAGGATGAAGATGAGGACCAGGACAAGTATGCGGAGGCGGCGGATGCGGTCGGCCAGAAGCTGGACACGAAGACCCGTATCACCGTCCGGAACCTACGTATCCGTGAGGACACCGCCAAGTACCTCATCAACCTGGACCCGTCAAGTGCATACTACGATCCCAAGACTCGTTCCATGCGTGATAACCCGTTGAAGAACGTTCCGCCAGAGGAGGTACGTGTAAGATACCGCTTTCGACTTTATCGTGTTGTTTAATGGCTTTTCTAGGCTCGTTTTGCGGGAGACAACTTCCTCCGTTTCTCAGGAGAAGCTCCTGAAGTGCAGAAGCTGCAGCTCTTCGCATGGAATGCCGCACAGAGGGGCAACGACGTCCACATTAACGCTCTTCCTACTCAAGGGCAGCTCTTGCACAAAGAGTACATCAAGAAGAAGGAGGAACTCAAGGATACGACGAAAGTCAGCATTCTCTCCAAGTACGGCGGTGAGGAGTACCTTCAGAAGGCCCCGAAGGAGCTTTTGCAAGGACAAACGGAGGAGTATGTGGAATACTCGCGGACGGGCCAGGTCATCAAAGGCAAGGAGCGGGCAAAAGTCAAGTCCAAATACGCCGAGGATGGTGAGCTTAAATCTTTCGTTGCTTCACAAGACATGATATTGAGGTGTCGTTAGTCTATATCAACAACCACACGGCCGTCTGGGGCTCGTGGTACGATATGTCAACGGGCCAGTGGGGTTACGCATGCTGTCACTCTGCCGTGCACATGTCTTACTGTACGGGCGAGGCTGGTATCAAGGCAGCGGAGGAATCCAGTGCGAAACACCTCCTACAATCATCCTCCTCATCCTCCATGCCACCACCTCCAGTGCCTGAGCCAGAGAGTGCAGAAGAACGCAAGAAGAAGGCGGAGGAGCTCTTCTCGAAGAAACGGCTGGGTGAGGGCGACCTCGCTCTCAACAAAGACAAGCTGGCCCAGGCGATCAGCGAGGAGCGGAAGAGGAAAGCACGGGCTGGCGACGATGACGGCGATCGCTTTGGGAAAAAGCAAAAGAGCAGTTACGAGGTGACGGAGGAAGAGCTCGGTAAGCTGATTTATTCTCAATTCCATGGGAGCTTCTACTGATCCACGCTTCTGCAGAGGCATACCGGATGAACCGACGATTAACGGAGGACCCGATGGCCAACTATGTCGACACGGAGCTCTGATCATGGACGATTGTATTACTATGTCTGCTGCTGTACGCTACTACGCTTGTTTCTGTAATTCGACATGTTTCTGCGGGAGGACGAGAGCGCCAAGCCCACGTGCTGGCCTCGCGTAGAGTTGGAGTTTACAGCGCGCATCCGCGGTTCAGGCGCTCTCCCGCTCAACTTGTTTCTCTCGCTCGTCGTCGTGCTCGTCGTCGTGCTCGCTGTCGCGAGTCAGTCGCCAGCAACGGATACCCGTTCCATGCCTGTATGACCATTCCCGACCTTTATGCAACTCACGACTGGTCTCCCGCTCCTTTTCGCCCTCGGCGCGCGCGTCTTCATTAATACCCTCCTCCCCGACCCAACCCACACCCCCTCCACTCCCGACTATCTCCTCAACGGCCTCTTTCAGGGAGTCCTCATACAGAATACCCTCACGCAGTTACCCCAGGCGGTCATCGTCGTAGCCTGCGGCGTCGCGGTGAAGCTCGTCATCGACTTCTCCCGCGACTCGGACGTCGTGCAGACAGCGTGCACTGTCCTCGGCGTCGCACTTGGGGTGCTCGTGACCGATCTGCTCTCACAATTCATCGACCCCGCCATCCTCTCTACCGCAGCCACCCCAGAGCGCATCCCCTTACCAGCAAGCCCTGTGTACACACGAGAGTCGCTCGAGCCCTCCAAACGCATCCGTCTAGTCTCCTTCGGCCGCGACCGCACACGATCACATCGCCACCGAGAGCGCGAAGAGCACGATCGCCACCGCGAACGTGAAAGAGAGCGGGAGCACGAACGCCACGGGCGACCAACAGACATCCGACCCATCACCCCCACCCTCACCTACTGCAGCACCGCGCCGTCGATCTCGCTCGACTCCGTGCCGTCCTCGCTGGACCCCGAGGGCAAGCTCTCGCCGCAGGAGCGCGAGGTAGCGGTGCTCCGTGCGCGCGCGAGCCTCGCGGACTCGGAGCGGCGCCGGTTCAAAGAGGAGCGCAAGTGGGCGCTGAGCCAGGGGAACATGGCCCGCGCGAGCCAGCTGGCGTGGCAGGTGAAGCGGTACACCGCGCTCATGGAGAGCTTCCACCGCGAGGCAGACGCGAAGGTCGTCGAAGGTGCGTGTCTCTCCCTGCAACGCAGTCGGCGCTCGTAGTGGGGATGCGGGAGCTGACGGACGACGGACGGACAGCTGCACGCGCGGCGGCTGCGCCCAATGCACAGGCTGCAGGGCCCACCGGGAGCGCGTCGAGGCGCCGCTCGCACTCTCGCCCGCGCAAATCCAGCCTCTCCATGCCCAACGGCGGGAACGGCATCCCGCCCTCCTCGCGCCCAAACGACCCGCCGCTGGTCAGCGTCTCGATCGGCGCGAACCCCCGCACGCGCAAACGCAGCGGCGGCACCGCGACGCTCAAACCGGCCATCTTCGTCCAGGGCCGAGAGTGAGTGTCGCTCAGTCTCTGTGCTCTGTCCCGGGTCCGGTCGCGGCGCGTGGGCGGGTGCTGAACTGCTACCTGTTACCAGTCTGCAAATAGGTGTAAAATAGGACGGCGGCCCCCCCGGACGGTCGAGTTCGCCATCGGTGGGCGCCGTGGATTCGTACGCATAGAACGTGTTGTGGTTTCCCGGAATGACTGGCGTGCGTGGGGTCTCTTGGTTCAAGTTCCTGCCTGCGGCTCGTCTCGTGTATATGTGGAACGTCGAAGCCCTCAACTACCACCTTCAAGCACAAGCCTAGGGCTCGCACCGCCAGGCTCATTCCTGAGGCAATCCCCCGGAATAGCTGTGCTCGCTGCTGGAAGGCGGACGGTGTAGATAGTCGATCGGATATATTGTTGTATTAATATGGCACACGATGATACACAGGGTGATGATTCTGGATGATTGCGCTCTGTAGGTACTACGAAAACAAGTGGACCGTTGAGAGAGAAACAGCGTGCAGAGCGCAGATGAGGAAACATTGAGATGTGGGGAGAGCGGCAGGCGAGAGGGAGAGGAGAGAAAAAGTCGAGCATGTAGCGTAACGTATGTGCGTGGGCACTGACGGATAAACAAGACGGTACTAGGACGGCGGTATGGGGTGCGCGATGTGGAGCGTCCAGCGTGTAGTGGAGGGTAATGTCATGGCAAGTGTACACGAGGGGAGAGGTTGGCCAACAATACAGCAGTGGGGCAGGTCGTTAGAAGCGTAGCGTAGCAGCCAGCCGCAGACTGGCAGGAGAAAGG
The DNA here is from genome assembly GCA_029747595.1 of Trametes cubensis. NCBI lineage: Eukaryota > Fungi > Basidiomycota > Agaricomycetes > Polyporales > Polyporaceae > Trametes > Trametes cubensis. The sequence continues at coordinate 106,194 of JAPEVG010000079.1, forward strand.
GGCGGCGGAAGGAAACGGGTGTCGACAATGTCACCGATACTTGCCGTTGGTGTGCGTCGAACTTGCGGATGCTGAAGGGAGGGAGGATGCACCACTTCGACTGGTCGCACCGGTACTGAGCCGAGGCTTCTTCGCGGCGGACGTCGCGTCGCTCGACGACGCTCGGGGCTCCTTGTTGACCATCTTCGTGTGGATCTCCTCCAGCTTTGCTGCCTTGACCTTCTTGGGCCAGAACAGCGTCACAAATCTATAACACACCGGTCAGCGACATGCGACGGCGTCGACGATAGACATGGGGGTACTCACGTCCATAGATGCCGCTTCCATCGGTCTCGGTCCTCGCCCGCCGCCTCCTTTTGTTGCAGCACGAGCTCGATGCGCTTGCCAATGGCAGCAAGGGACTCCTTGAGCAGAGCCACCTTGTCTTCCCTCGGCATGTCGCCACCAGACAGCTTGAGGTTTTTCTAATCACAACACCGTCAGCATTGAACACAGAAGAGACAACAAAGGCGGGTACTGACAAGCTGCTTCTTGACCGGCCGAAGCTCCTCCTTCGTCGCTGCCTCATCCATGGACGGGCTACGTGACGAGAGGCGTAATCAGTATACAGCCACACATCCATAACTAGAAGACACATACCACTCATCCGACGAGGAAGAGTCGGTGAAGGTCGGCGTCGGCCTTCGTTTCCGCTTCTTGCTGCTCCCCTCCTCGACCGACGCCACGGCCTCGCTCTCCGCGCGCTTCCTGATCGCGTACGACGTCGACGCGACCGGCGGCGGCGGCGAGAGCGACGCCTTGGACGAGTGCGCGCGGCGGGACGTCAGCGTGGACTCGATCGCGCGGATCTTCTCGTCGTGCTCGCGCAGGATGCCGAGCAGGTAGTCGCCGCGGCGGACGAGGTGGATCGCGTTCGGGATCGGCTTCGTCGACGCGTCCTCGCCCTTCTTGCCCTCCTCGAGGAAGAACTTGCCCTCGAGCCCGAGCCGGGAGTCCTTGGCCATCGCCTCCCAGTTGCCGAACCCGTACTTATACGCGCCGACGAGCAGCATCGCGTCCTCCTGGGGACCCCACCGCCCTGACCAGTTGAGCGTCGGACGGATGTTGTCGATCGGGATCGTCCATTCGTACAGCTTGTCCTCGGGGATGGGGTCGAGGTACTTGAAGAGGATCTGCAGGTCTTGGTGCCGCGAGAGGACCGTCTCCGCGTTGATGTTGTTCACGCCGCGGTACGTGACGAGCACGGCCTTGCTCTTCTGCGCGTTCGTGAGGGTCTCGCCAGCCTCGATGCGTGCCCGCTTCTCGGCGTTGGCCTCGTCGACCGCCCGCTGGCACAGGTCGATAATGTCGTCCGCGGTGTCCTGGATCATCCCCCGGTTCTTCTCCGTGAGCTTCGCCTCGTTCACCTGCGCACGCCCCGAGGGGCAGCCACCGTTAGCCCAGCGCCACGACGGCCCAGCCGTCCAAACATGGACACTCACGATGATCTCGTATCGCTGCCGGATATCGCCCCACTTCTGCAGGCTCCGGACGAGCACCCGCACGTCCCGCTCCTTGAGCTCCATCGCCTTCTGGCTGGGGGTCTTGCGCTGCGGCGGCGGGTGCCGAGGCTTCTTCGCCGGGGGCGCCGACGAGCTGTGCTCGACGTCCATGCCCTCGTACGAGACGGGCGCATGGGACCGCTTGCGGTCCTTGGTCTCCGCCGCGGCGAGCTCCTCCGCCTTGCGCTGGTCCTCCTCGCGCTCGAAGCGCTGGCGCTCCTCGACGGGGATGATGTCCTCCCAGTTCATGTCGTTCTTGACGTCGCTGATGTTCGCAAACTGCTCGAGGAAGCCCTCGCCGCCGAGGGACGCGCCCTCGTTCTGCGCAGCGACGGTCTCGTGGTGTTCCGCGCGGTTGAGGATGTCGTCCAGGTCCATCTCGTCGAGCTTCTTGCTTTGCTGGCTGTCATCCTTGTCGAAGCTGCCGTGGGGGAGAGAGGGGCACAAGAAGGACGCGTTAGTATGCGCTGCGCTGCAGGGCTCGCCACGCCATGCCACGCCCGCCGAGGACACGGGCACGACGGTGGCCGATAAGGAGAGGAAAAGGCCACGCACATTTTCTGCGCTCCATATTTGAGCACCGCGTGGAGCTCGTCCTTGCTGAGCCCATCAGCCTTCGCGGGGTCCTTCGAGCCGCCTTTAGAGCTGAGGTGCGCCTGCGACGTGTCCATCTGGTTGATGACTGCGAGGGAACGGCGGTCGTCATCATCGTGGTCAAGGGCATAAACGCAACGAGGGAGAGCCGACTTCGCGCCAACCGCGAGGGAGGGCAGGCAGGTGGGCAGGCATGCAAGGGGAGCCACTTACTCGCGTACTCGAGCACCATTTTCTTCTTAGCGCGCTCCAAGACATCCTCCTCCATGGTGTCCTTGCTCACGAACCGGTAGACGCTAACATGCGATTTCTGGCCGATACGGTGCGCACGTGCCATCGCCTGCAGGTCGTTTTGCGGGTTCCAGTCGCTCTGCAGGAGGGCAAGGATGGGCGAGGGGCGTCAGCAACGTGTTTTCGACGCGGCGGACACAGCCATATGTGCGGGTGGTGCGAGCCCCGAGGAACACCCATCCGGACAGCAGTGACGGCACACAGGTAACGGGAGCGCGAGAAGCGCACCGCATACACAGACACAGACACGAGAAAGGGGAAAGAGGTACTCACGTCGAAGATGATGACCGTGTCGGCGGTCTCGAGGTTGATCCCCAGCCCGCCGGCCCGCGTCGACAGCAAAAACGCGAAATCGGGCGAGCCGGGCGCGTTGAAGTGCGCGATCGACTTCTTGCGCATCTCTGAGGAGACCATACCATCCAGCCGCTGGTGCTGGTACCCGCGCATGGTCATGTAGTCGCTGAGGATGTCGAGCATCCGCACCATCTGGCTGAAGATGAGCACACGGTGTCCATCCTGACGGAGCCGAGCGAGCAGCTTGTCGAGCAGGACCATCTTCCCACTGCTCATCACGAGGCCCTTGAGGGTCTCCTCAGGGTTGTCGGTGCGCACCTCCGCCCCGTCGAAGAGGTAAGGGTGGTTCGCAGCCTTCTTCAGCTCCATCGCTACGCAACGCGCGCTCGTCAGGATACAACAGCCACCGCCGGTCGTGGGTCGTTCACTCACCGATGTTGAGCAGGCTGATGTTGTTGTTGCCATTGGCGCTCTTAACCAACGCTTGGAAGTTCTAATCGCCATGCCACGGATGAGCTTCCAGCTTCTCTGTAACGCGTCACGCCCCGAAACGGCGTGGGAGGCGGACCCACCTTCGTGAGAATGTTCTTGTAAAAGTGCGTCTGCATCGCCGACATCTCAACGCGGAGGATGCGCTCGCTCTTCGTGGGCAGCGAGGTCAGCACGTCGCGCTTGAGACGCCGCAGCATGAGGGACTCGAGCTGCTTGTGCAGCTCCTTGATCTTCACTTCATGATCTGCGTCGGTCAAGTCGAACTCGTTGGTCAGTTGGACTAGGTGGCAAAGTTGGTCAGTGGCTATTCCCGGACGTGCAGATGCGGCGTTTGTGCTCACACTTCTCGGGCATGAGGAAATGCATCAACGAGAGCAATTCTATCAAGAGCCGATCGGTCAGTGCATTGCGATACAATCCAGCAATCCCGCGCACCCTTGACGTTGTTCTGGAGCGGAGTTCCCGTGATAAGAACCTTGGATGCAGCCGAGAAGCCGCTGAGAGCCTCGTATAGCTGGCTTTCCGAGTTCTTCAACCGGTGTGCCTAGCGGAGATGAACGAGGTCAATAACCATATCCAGTGCAAAGCGGTGTCACAGGGCCTGGTACACACCTCATCGACCATGAGCACCTGCCACTTGATCTCGCCAAGCTCCTTCACGTCGCGCAGTGTGATCTCGTACGTGGTTAACAGAACGTTCATCTTGAGCTTCTTTGTCGACGGCCCAAACTCGTATTGCCGTGCCACCGAGCGCGCGGCGGCACCGCCAATGTACGTGACCACATGCATGTCCGGGGCCCAGGTCGCGAACTGCGATTGCCATGCGGTGATGGTGGACAGAGGCACGATGACGAGGAAAGGGCCATACTGCCGCCGTTCATGGAAGAGGTAGGAAAGGAAGGAGACTGATTGGACCGTCTGCCAACTACACGTTAGCATATCGATCGGGCGAGCGCATCGCCACCGCCACAACGTTCGTATGCGCTTACTTACCTTACCGAGTCCCATCTCGTCCGCGAGGATGCCGTTGTCCCCTTGGCTCCAGAGGTACGCGAGCCAGTTCAAGCCAGTCAGCTGGAAGTCCTTCAGCTGCCCGCCTGTGGCCACCAGATACGGAGGGTCTTCCTTGATCTTCTCGAATGGAGGACGCGAGTGCCGTGAATACACTGCGCTCTTGAACGGGAACTTGGCCTCCGCCTCGCGCTTGCGGAACGCGTCGATCTGCTCCTTCGCGATAGGCCGAATCTCGTCTTGCAGTTCCCATGTGCAGTGGTCGTAGTTGAGGCCGTTCCACTTGCAGAAGTACTCTACCTGGCCCTGGTCGTTCTCTCGCTGCGCAATCACGCGCTCTACAGTCTTGTGCAGCTCGAGCTCCTCCTTGTCGCGTTCGCGTCGGAGGAGGATGGTCTCGTAGTCTTCTCGCGAGAGATTCGGGTTGAGTAGCCGTTCCTGGTCCGCCTTGTACGCTTTGATGTAGTTGTCGACGCGCTTGAGGCCTTTGAAGCGTTTCAGGAACTCGTACACTTCGTCTGTATTGTGTAAATGCGAAAAGTTCTTCCATTTGATGTGGAATCGCTGCACGAACGGTGTAAGAGGGTCCAACACAAGATTGATGCGAGGGCTACGCACAATATTGTGGTACCAATCGTCCTCTGGGTCATCCTCATGCCCCTCATCTCTACAATGTCCCAGCACGTTCTCGATCTCATCTTCCTCCTTGAGCGGAGCGGCTGTTTCGGCGTATACGATCCCGTCCGCATCCTCCTCGTCCTCGAAATCTTGTACATCGTCGACGTAATTGGGGATCTTGACGCCACGGCTCGACACGCGAATTTCGTCGTTGGACGATCGTGTCCTCTTCTTTTTCTTGGAGCGTGCGCCGTAGTCGGAATCGGAATCAGAGTCGGGGATGGAGGGTCGGGGCGGGGCTAGTGTGGCGGAACATGGGGCTACGAGCAGAGACGCGAGGGGGGAAGAGACGTACCTCTCGGTTTCGACGGCGCTTTCTTCTTCTTTGGTGCTTTCTTCTTGGGTGCACCATACTCCTCATCTGCGTAGGACGCGTCCTCCTCTTCGTCGTCTACCGGGTCCTCAGCTTCGTCTTCGTAACCCTGTGGGAGCATCACATTAGCCCGGACGGGAAGGAGGCTAAAGAGACGCGCGTACGGAGTCGTCCTCATCCTTGACCTGCCATGTCGCCTATCAAGTCAATGCGCCGATCATAGCCACCAGAAGGAAGGAAAGGACATACGACACGCTTGGAGTGGTAAGAGGAGGAGGCGCCACTGGTCTGGGGGNACGCTCTGGGCGTCGTCGTCGTCGTCGTACTCGCCGTCGGCGTCGGCGTCGGGGTTGCGGCCGACGTCGACATCGGAGTCGACCTGCATTGTGTTGTCTGAATCGTCGCTGTTGCTGAGCGGGGCTACGGGGGGAGAGTGCGCCGGAGGCCATGGGGTCGTCGTCGTCGTGGCCGTTGAGCATGCGGTGGGGAGCGCAGGGGCGCTGGAGGGCGGG